>JAKSZP010003570.1:0-19522 GCA_022478985.1 Massospora cicadina | reverse complement strand
TCCTGGTGGTATGGTCTTCTCATTTTTGATCCTCAGTGGAATTCCCCAGTTCTCTAGGATTTCTGCCGTCATTTCTTGTTGCTTCCTACCAACTAGTTGGTACCAAATCAGGACAATGCCATCATTGTATAATAGATTGATGAAGTTGTTTCTCCTATTTAGCAGAGCTTCACCATCCTTCTGATATACAAATGATAACGTCTGACCCAATATGGTCAGTGTAATATCCTCAAAGTTACTTTTAATTCTGTATTTGCATAGAAACTCCGTTCTGATCAGAATGTTATAGTTTTGGTTGGCCAAAACTATTGCTGGCACAAATACCACCAATGACCTGAATCATAGTGGTAAAGTGCTATACGCTCCACAGGAGATAGTGGTGTTTGGCCCAGCTGCCCCATATTCCTTCTTATGTTCCAAGTCTGGCGAGATCTTCATCCTCTGTACCAGCTTGGTCAAGACAATGTTTATGGGCACTCTGATGTCAACAATTGCCCTCACCCGCACTCAATTCACTTGTATGTCTATACATATGTACACTCAGAGTATTATAATATAGTGTTTACTGAGTGAATAGCAGCGTTTTTAGCCAAGCCGAGGGTGTGAATAATTTACACCAATAAAGTAGGAAATGATTTTTTATTGCACTGAAGGAGATTGACAGGTTTGTCTCATCTAATCAGACTTCAGTCAATTCTTTGGGATTATCTGCAGCTTGAATCTTATCCACCAGTTGCTGGGCATATGGCCGGGCAACTTCCTTGAAAATCTTGGGGTTGATTCTCTTCATCCAGCTCTGGTCACAGCATTTACTTTTAAATTGACCACTTGATACAGCTGATCCTGTTTGTCATCCACAAACAGATTGCTGATAACAATTCTCTTGTTCATGATGTTGGGAGGAACAGGCTTCTCCAAAGATCTAGACTGTTCCCCATCTAGGCTGTGGGCCCTTTTCCCAATTCCTAGGTAGCAGCTGACCCTTTTGCCTGGACCACATTGATCTGATCCTTCAGCTTCTTACAGTGCACGGCGAAATGTCCTATCCCACCACATTGGTAGCATACTTTTTCCTTCTAATTCAGCCATCTGAATTCTTTGGGCTTATATCCTGGAACAGTTCAGTTGGTCATTTCTTTAGCTATTTGTTCCCCTTTGTGGAATTTGTTTTAAGTACCAGATTGGATTTGCAGCTTCTATTTGGGGCATTCAATGTCGCTCCCAAAATCTTCATTATCTACCATTTGTGAGGTAGTTATTTCCGTTGCAAACACAGAAGACATCATGCAATGCAAATTATGATAGGGCTAAAGGGCTACTTACAAGGCTATTCTGGCATCAAAGTCATCCAGTACTTTCACTCCAACCAGGATCTGTGACTCCTGGTAGAACTGATCTGTAAAGCTTGTTAAAGAATTGTCCTTATGGAACTGGATTCCCATAAACTCCTGTTTGCGCTTTGACATGCAAGTCAGACTCCCAAACTCTTTCATGATGGCTGCCTTTGCCTCCACATATGACCAGCTGCCCCCTACAGGTGAGTTAACACTTAGTTCTGACAGTCAGTGTCTAGGCAATTCATGACCGTCAACACCTTTTGACGATCCCTGTAGCCATACATGGTCATATCAAACAGCTGGAAAAATGCTGGGGCGTTATCCTGATGGAATGTTGGTAATTTTGGCGTTGCCTTAGATTTCTCCGAGTTATCTCTAGCAGATCCTCTAGGTTTGGCCACTCAGCTCACTTGAGAAGTGACTTTGGGCATCATCTCCAAAATGGCAGCAAAAGCGGGTGGCATGTTCCTTGGGGTATTTGACTTCTCAAGTATCATGTGAGGACTTCTTTCTTCAGCATCACTTGCCATATCTGGCTCACAACTGCATTTGTAAGTTTTAAGTTCCTCCACCTGTTTGATCATTTGCTCTATATCCGCACTGAATTATATCAAATGAACGCGATCCACTTCTCACTCTGTTTTCAGTTATAAGACCTTTTGTAAGAGGACCCCTTTTTTCTTCTTCAAAAAAGTTACTTTCTAAGTAACTCATTCCTGAAACTTTCAATATTATTTATCCCTTCCTGCACCTTAGCGACTCATTCTTCTAAGGCTGCAAATTTCTGATGATCCGCTGAGTTTAGGGCATTCTGATTCAAAGTGGCTAATCTCGTCCACAGTTTGCATAACTCATCTTTGTACAACATATATATAAATTCTTCAACTCAACTACACCGTTGTAGTGAGCACCAACTTGTAAAATTTACTTAAGTGGTTATTATCAGCAAACAACCCTAGTAATCTTTTTATTACACACGTTCATTTTCTTGTGCACTTCATCTGCGTTGTACAGTATATTGGATTATTGGTTGATAATAGTATAATAACTATTATCCATAGTTGAGTGTAAATTGTTATATCTCAGCCCAACGCTTGGCCAGTATTCCCAATTAAAATACTTGATATGTCGTGACCTATGGATTTGTTCCCTTGTTCTGTCCAACCCAATCTTCTCTTAGATTCCCTAGTGACAGTCTCTTCAGTCTAACACACAGTTGGCAGCAATCCCCAAATTTTTTCTCCTTCTTCTCTAGTTCCCCGCTCAGATCTTTACTTTTCACTAAGAGTCTCCCAATTATTGCACACAGCAATAATATCTTTGAGAAGAATAGCACAATGTAAAGCTGATAATAGTTCACTATTTAGATTTTATACTGGATGAAAGCTATAGAACTTCTTTACTAGTGTTCTCATAAATACTGTTTTTATAAGTTAGTTCTAGGGAAATTATAGTGGGGATTTGGTCATCTAACCCTCAGTTGACGCCTCTTCAATGAAACGTCAGCCATTGCCATTAAATCACCCATCCTCATCTCAGCAGCGATGGTCTTCCCTATCCTGGCTAGGATTTCATTGTTGGACATCTTTGAGAACTAAACGGAAAGAGTTGGAAAACGTGTCCCTAACGTTTTCCTCTCAATCCAAGCAAACCAACCATATTTGGCTAGCGACATGATTAGGTAATGGAAATTATTACCCATTAAGGCAGGTCACACACCAACTGATTGATTTTCTAGTTGCAGGTGGCATCGCTCGCCTTGCAACTTGATATTCACTCCCAATCAGTCAGTGATGAAACCCAACCAATTCCAATTGGTACACCTGATAGTTAATCACTATCAGATGCCCCTATTTCGTTGGCAACTCCGCCAGATGAGATCTTAAGTATTCATCTGGATCAATCTCTGATGGATATGACTAGGCGAATATCCCAAAATCCCTCAAATGTAGTTACTCTGAAACTTGGGCCAGCCAATTTCCAATTCACTTCGCCTTAGGGAATTATCCCCTAGAGATTTTGGATAATCTAGCAGGCTGGGAATATGAGCAAAAATCACAACAAATGTATAATTCAGAATCATAGCTGCCCTCAGTTTATCCTTATTGACAACATAATTAATTTTACCTCTCACATCCTACCCAAACTCAATGAAATGATGGCCACCCGCAGAGTTCTAACAACCCCATATCATCATAAAATCCAACGGAATGGTTGAACGGGTTGTTGGGACCCTGGTGAACATACTACAGTAGTTAATTACAGATAGACCCTCCAATTGGAGTACCCTCTTTTCTACCACTGTGTTTGCCTACAATACTAGCTACCACTTGGCGACAGGTTTAGTCCTTTCCAGTTACTATATGGATGGCACCTCGCTCTATGTATGCTGCTCTAACCTGCATGAAAGATACCGGCTGAATGGATCATCAAAGCTACTTAACCATCTAAAAAATTACGTCAATTAAATTACAAACTGAAGCGTACTTGTTTTGCTTAGCCAAGTAAATTAAAAACTAGGCTGCCAATCAGATATGGTATTGTGGGCAAGCGCAGTTCAATTATGGAGGTATGGTTCTATTCAACGATCATCATGGGTTTGGGTGAAAGCATAAGCTAGCATATATCTGGATTGGCCTTTTTGAGATAATAGAAAAAACAGGTTTTGATGCCTATACTATCAAGGACCCTGAAAGCGGTCAAATTATTAACTAAGTTCCACAAAGTTCCTTAAGGCATAAAAACAACCATGGAGATTATCCAGAGAAAACTAAATCATTGTGTGAGGTATATATGCTAATTTTCTTTGGTGTAATTTCTCAGGTTCTTTCTCTACACTGTCTTTGTCTCCCTTCCCTTTCTCAGTTTCTTGCAGTGAGCTTTGTGCCTTGATTGGTGGGACCCACGTTTCTTCTTTAGCTGCGTTGGTATTGGCATGGATTTGCTGGACCCTTCTCAGTTTAGTGTTTGGGGCGGAGGCTTCCATGTCAGGGGTGAGTGAGTTAGTGTCCGTTCAGGGTCTATTGTGCCAGCAAATGGAGGGGAGGATGGGCGGCAGAACTGGACGAAGATGATGGACGAGGACCCAGGGTAACAGGCAAGGTGGCAATATCTCATCTGGCTGATTGAGATGAACCCACTCTTGTCCCACTAGGAGAAAAGCCTGCAACCACATGCGCTGATTCCAGGAGATCAATGAGTACATAAGAATAGGGGGCTGGAGTCATAGGGGCCGGTGAACAAGAAGGCAAGTTCAAGCTTGGGGGAAAAGGCTGCTCCCAGTTCCATGCAATCACACAAGGAAGTCATCCATGATATGATATGCAGCCAGGAAAGGAGCAGCCGCTGTAAAAGCTGCTCACTAGGCCCGCTCAAAGGCCACCCATTGCCACTATATCCCCAACCCTAACTCAGCTGTGGGATGAAAAAGATCATGTTGCCAAAGAGCGCCATGATGGGGAGGTATTGGGATGGGTCATTGGTGCTAAGGGCGGTAAATGCTGCGGCAACCCCTGATTGCATGCAATTCAACCAGTTATTTTGGAAAAGCCTCTAGGAACTGGAAGTGGGTAGGAACGTGGGGAAAGGACCCCAACCAGCTGGCTATCACCCACCTCATGAAGCACAGCATCCGTTGGACTGACAATGCTATGTGATGAGGTTTCATGGGAGGCAGGAGCACTAGATGTCTAAAGCCATCCGCCAGAAGCTGGGCCGCCTTGTTAAATGAAGGGCCTTGGCTCTGCTTCCCTCCCCAGCATAATTGGGTCACTATGTTTCTGAAAGGGGCGCGCAAGGAAGACAAATGGCCAAAAAATTTGGAAAATAGCTCCTCCTGGGCCAGAAGGGTCATGGCGTCCACTTTGGCCCCTCCTCCATCAGCTTGAGGAAGGGGGAACTGGGGGAGTGGGATGCGGCCTGGGTTGGCCAGATCCACATCAAGCCATAAACAAAAGAAAAAGTTGAATTTGTGTGCTTGTGGTTATTTTTGCGTGGTGGGCTGTATAATGATGGTCGAAGAATGGCATACAGCTTATCATTCAGTCAAAAGGGGGTGTCAGGGACTGGTGTACTACTGACCTGGTTGTGGGTAGCTAACCATGAGCTTGCATAACCAAGGGGTTTAAACCAGTATGACAAGGATACTAGAGGTATCCAGGTATAAGGAATGGTGGTTAAGCTGGTATGTGAGTTGCCTAAAGACATGGTTTTAGAAGAGGAAAGTTGAAAGGGAGTTTTTTGTAGGCTGGGGTGGTAGATCGGGTTTGATACCACTTTAGTAAAAGAACTTAATAGTGTTTGCATGATAAAGAACATTTTTATTGACCGCAAAGATTATTTAAATGAATTCCTTGGGTTTATATACCATCCAACTTCCTGGACTTACCTAAGCTCAATTGATTTTAATACAGTGCACTATTCTTCTCTAGAGCTTATGGGTTTGTAACTTGCATATGATTTTAAAAGACAGTGGGAATTGTCTCAGTCTCATTGTAAATTAATTTCGTTGCGATTAATTGACTAAATATTATTGCAATTAAGGTAATTTAAATGATTAGTCAAACATTTTCACTACAATTTTTCATCTGGTATGCAATTATAAAATCTAACTTCATCACATATCTTCTTGATCTGATGGATGATATCTGTAATCTCACGAATAACACTAATATCAGGATTTATTCTGACAGGGGGTAATGTTGAGAAATCTATATGACTGGATGATAAGCCAAAATAACCACTGGCAGATAGTTTGGTTAACCGTCATCATTAGGCCTATATGAGTATTATCAAGTAATCTGAGTTGAAATGATTGAAGTTGACCTCAGCAGTTTGATGTAATTTCAGTAAAGATATAACAATAAGGTTATTAGGAGATGTCAATGCATGACAAATAATTGGTAAATCGCTTTAAACTAGGCGATCATGTATTTAATGAATGTAGATTCTGCCTGACCAATGAGAATATTGTGGAATGAATAGTCTAAGCAAAAGGGTCAGTATCAACCAAAGTCACTAACATATAAGCAATATTAGAAGGTTGAAAGGGGAGGGTTTTTGTTAAAGAGGAAGAAGAAGAGAGTTCACAGTAGGAGCTGCATATATAAAATATAATAAAATAAAGTGTTATAGAGGAAAATAATTGCTTCAAGTTTTATTATATTTATTAAGTTATCTTTGGACTGACAATCTCCATATTGTCCATCCGTTGATCAGTGGAATTGACCCTGTGTGACCCCTTTGGTGTATCTCCAATATATTACCAAAGTTTTAACTAGTAGTTAATTAAAAAGACTTTGCCAGAGTCATAACCTGTGGTATTAACTCAAAAACCTGATGGCACCCTGTGACCTTGTGTGGATTATAGACACTTAAATAACTTCACAGTGCTTACTCTCTCTCTGCTTGACGTAACTTTCTGAGCAATCTATTTGGTAAATTAAAAGCAAACACTTAATTGCACTCTAAGACTTGCTCCGATGTCATCAGATCCTCCGCCAACTGTCCCAACGTGGGGCAGCAGCAAAACTCCCCCCTCCATTTCCCATCTGACAGGAAAACGCGCTTGGACTGGCTCACCCAGTCATTCCAAACCTTTGGGATGATTTGTTCCTCCCAAGGATCTCGATGCCCATCTTGCATGAACCCAAGCAGTGCCCTGCTGCCCCCTGGTGCTTCCTGGAGCAACATGCATTTCAGCCTTAGGGTCAAATATGGGAAATGCTTGCCCTACTATGACCAAGCCATTATCAAAATGGCTCGGGCGGTGATGACATCAGCCTGTTTATTGACTTCTGCCCCTATAAGGGTATTTTGATATTGGCTTCCCCTGTGAAGCTGATGCAGCCACTGTGGCAACGGTGCTGCTAATATTCAATATTATTCCCCTCCCAACAACTCAGACCCAACTCCCTACAGACACCATCTTGGTGGTCCAGTTCGCTGGTTTGCCCACCCACCTCCCCCCAAAGTGCTCCACCAGGAGCTGATGGAAGGTTTGACAGCCTACAGCGCCAACCCCATCTTACAATATGTGGTCCCAAATGGGGCCACACGCCTCGCTGGGCCTCAGGCATATGCCACAATCAGCCCTAAATTTAAAGAATTTTCTTTAGCAAATTTTACCTCGCGCCACCATCCCATCTGCCACTGACCATCCGTTCTGGGCCCATGTCAAGAATGGACGGATGATTTGTCCATCCTGTTTCGAGTTAGACCACTCAAATGCAAATGCCCATACTCAGAAACTTCCACCAACGCTGAAAGTTTTCCTGACGCCCACCAATCCACCGCCCACCCCGCGCCAGCTCCAATATGGGGTATAATCCTATCTTCCCCTCCTCCAATGCCTGATGCTGCATCTGCACCTACAGCTACCAATCAGCACCCACATTGCCCCAGGGCCATGCATGATTCTTCCAATCAAGCACAGGATTGGACCCCAGTTTGATCCCAGGCAAAATTCAGAAAACCAGCCAATCCTTAACCATACACCGATTCCCCAATCCAATTCAACAAAAACCCACGAGAGTATTTGGGTGAAATTGATGAATCATGTAACGTTGTCAAAGAACCATCACTGCAAGTCGAGCAGCTCTGTAACGCAGAATGGGATGCAAAATTCCCACCTCAGAAATATGTCCCACAACCTAACGTGAAACCATTCTACAGCGACCACCAGATTGCAGTAGAAGCAGCCGCCACACCAGATTGCCATCTGCTCCACAAAGCTGCCACCAAATCTGTGGCTGCACTCGCAGGAGGAATTCCACCTCCCATTATCCCCAAAGATCTTACTGCACAAAGTAAGATCAACATGAAAATTTTACACAAAAACGTCACTGAAGCCATCCAGAACGTGGTAACAGTAGCACGGAATCCAAAAGCGAAAATAACCTGAACAAACATTGCCACATTCATTAAATTCCCAGACGCCCACCTCAAAGCTGAAGATGCTTTGGCCAAGTACATCGTTGGCATTATGATGGCTAACAACTATTCAGAATTTCCAGTCATCTGGGATATCAAACCCCATACTGCCAATGCCCCCACACCCTTACTATCTGCCTTAATACGCACCCTACTCTGGAATGAGATGGATGCGGCCAAAGACGACCCCCCTGATCCTCCCTCCCCATCCACCATGGAGGGATAGAAGTATTTGCTACCCACCTGGATGGATATTTGTCAGGTATGATTCAATCGATTGATCCATTTTGGGCATTTTGTTTGAATCATTAATTTTTTTATTATGATTTTAGTTTTAGCTTAATAATGTCCATCCCCTGGTCAGCTTACCTCAGTTAAATAAATAACTTCACAGTGCCTGATCCATACCCGCTCCCACTGAAGGCTGCAATCTCCTAAGTGATCACTAAGTCAAAGTTTTTTATTTTGTATCTAGTAAACACATTTCACCTAGTTTCAGTGAAGGAATGACAAGAATGACTGACAGCTATCTGAACAAGTCATGGCATATAGAGTTTAGGTTTATGCCATTTGAGCTTAAATACATTTCCTCCATTTTCCAAAGATCATTAACCATGTGCTAGGTGACCTCAACTTTATGTGTGCAGTGGCGTATATTGACGCCATCCTAGTCCACTCCCCTATGCCAGAGCAGCATGAAACGGACCTAATTGTGGTGGCTACCACCTTGTAGTGAGTGGGCCTGCACGCAAAGACATCAAAATGTGCTTTTAAAGATATAGTGAAATTCCTTGGAAACTTGATACTCAAAGATGGCCATGCCATTGCTCCATTAAAGCTGGAAGCTATAAGGATGTGGGCAACACCCACCACCCAGAAACAACTTTGCAGTTTCCTGGGATCCTTCACTGTCTTGAAAAAATCTCCCCTCAGAAATTTTGAAACTGGCTGCCCCCTCCATCCCTTACTAGAAAAAAATGTACTAACTATCTGGTCAGAGGAATTCTGGCGGGATTTAAAGGCCATTAAAGAGGTTTTTACATTGGCGCCAGTCATGTGGCATGCTGATAAAGACAAAGCATATATTGTAGCATGTGTTGCCTCTGGCATAGTTATGGGGCAATACTGCTACAGGAACATAATGACCGTAAACACATGGTGTCATATTTCTCCAGAAAATTTATGGGCTCTGAATGATCATGGCCAATATGTCAAAGAATAGAATGCTTTAGCATGGGTGATGATGCACTGGTATTTGCTACAGGGAGTGAAGCACATGGTGACTTTGCGTATTAAATTTGAGGATCACTCATTGATAAATAAAATCCTGTGGTTATACTTGGGAAGAAGTTAAGCCAAAGTATCCATAAATTTAGCCTATGGCTATGGCAATATGACCGTTCAGAATCTCACTAGGCTTATCTAAATTAATCCACTCTTCTGGTCAATCTTAGGCTAAATTTATTTTTTGAATTTAGGAACTTCTACCAAGTCAGGCAAAGATACAAGCTAGAGATTTCTGACATAACAGCTTGGTGACACTCTTTTAAAAACAGACTCTGATAAAAGCCAGGTAAAGAGAAAAAGGAAAATATATCTTTACTAGAAGATATTAATGATCATTTCATCCGGCCAGGCACCAGTATTTATGCCTCTTGGGCATCTCAGCCACATTTTGTGCATGTAATTCATGCAGATATTATTTTCCACCTCAGTTTCAGCCCTTAAAATGATACAACCATGACCTATTTCTAGTGCTATTAATGGCAAAATACTCTCAGAATTGGGAATATTTCAGTGACAAATGTTGCAAAATGAATGTGCAAAATTGTCAAAAAATCAGCCCAATTTTTGTTTTGTCATACAGCTGACAAATTACAACACTTGAGAAATTTGGCATCATTTCAAATAAATGATTTATCCCTAACTGGACGTCATCAGGCCTCTCAATAGCACTAGCTACTCCCATTTGTACAGTCCATATGCAAGTGCTATCATCTAATTTACAAGGATCAGTATATGAAATTTGACATAAGTGGGAATATGAGTGCAAAAATATGATGGCAATTTTATAGCTTTATTTGTACATGGAATTTTTAAAGCTATTTTTAGGGATCAATCCCTGTATGATTTTTGGAAATTTGAGGGTTGATATATGCCCAAATTAATTGGGACCAGTTACCAAGTTGTCATGAGCATGATTGTCCTGAGTTCCAACTTTTCTTTCTTGTTGCAATCACTATTGCAACCTATTCAATTCAAGACTGAATCTAGTTTGATAATCTCACAGAGAAGATTAGTCTTCGCCCATGTCAGGGAGCAGTTGGGCAAGCAAGGTAAGAGGAGCAGGTGGAAGGCCCGCGGCCTCCAATGTTTGAAAACGCCCCAGATAATCTGGCGGAATTAACAAAAATCTTAAAAAACTGGCAGTTACAATTTCCCTGGAGATACTCGAATGGCAAGCACGATGCAACCAGTACATCAACACGCCACACTCCCAACCACTTTTGTTGGTGAGATTCGGAGTCCACGTGTTTCTGGACATCCAAAAAACGGCCTTATGGGAAAAATTTTGTGAAGATGTACACAAAATTTTCCCAACCGCGGTGTACGTTGCACCTCACTCCATGTCATGCAGTTGGCTGGACCTAGGTTTCAAGAGCAAAAAAGCAGCAGATGAGGCTGCAGCAGTGCGCGTAGTGGTTGACCACCCAAAGGGCAATGGGTCATCGAAACAAAATGCACCAGATAGACAAAATCAAACCAAATTTTCCTCACGTTTGACTTTTTGCCTACTACAGTAAAATGTGACATTTTGGAACAACACCTGAAAGATGGTCTCGCCATATATGGCGAAATACATTCTTTCAAAATGCAATGCTTCACGATGATGCCACACCTGTGAACTGGCAAAGCCATCGGAGTTCTGACCCCAACTGAGGAGATCTCAAAGGACCTAACCCAGATCCCGCACTCCGCTTTTATTGATATCACAGGGCATACCACCCACCCATTCCAGGTGACTGTGGACAGCGCCCCCCCCCATTTGCACCCACTGTGACACGTTCAGCCACAAGGCGCACGCATGCCCCATCAAGGAGGGTGTCACATTCCAAGAGCACCCCTCAGTGGCCATGGCCAATGGAGAGACGCACTACGAACCAACCACAAGCACCATGGAGGCTTTCCCGTGGGGAGCGCAAGGCTGCTACCTATTGGTAAAGCCTATCTCCCCTCAAGAATGGAAGAAGGCTAAGCAGGCCCATAGGGCCGCGGCCAAGGAAATGGCCAAGGCCACCACCGCTATCCCACACTCACAACGCCAGGAGGACATGGAAACCTTTGCAGCGGAAGCAACTTGGGAATCCATCAACCAATCAGATTTGGAAGCCCATGCCGAGTGGGCCACTCAATTTGAAGATCTGATGGGAGACTCAATCTCACCCAATCGTTACACCCAAGCTCTAGTTGAAACTGACTTGGGACCTATCCCAACTGAAAAAAAATTTTTGACCCGCTCAACGGTGCACCGAACTCATCTGCACCACAAAAAATTCGTCTGACGTCAGGAAAACAAAAAGTGAAGGCCAAAGCCAATGCAACTCTTTCTGCAAAAATCAACAAAAACTCCAATAGTGTTGCTACTAACACCCACGCTGCTATGAAAGCCCGTGGGGACCTAGAAGAGGCTGGTGGGCCCAGGGGCCCACCCCCTCGCACCTAAGGTGTGATGGGGGAAACCTTCACTTTAGGGACGTTGAACATCGCCAGACTCAAGGCCTCCCCATCCTGGGCTAGGAAACTGAGTTTTTTACAAAACAATTTACCCATGGATATCCTGGCCATCCAGGAGTCCCACTGTCCACGAGGTTCCGAGGAAACTTAAAACAATGCTCCTCCCATCCCTATCATTTTGGTCAAAGCAGTGTGGGGTGCTAATTCAGAAAAATAATTTTTAAATTCGTATCCTCAGAAACATTCCTAAATGGCCGAGTGCTCATCATCACCTTCTCGTGGGCTGACATAGCACATGCAATCATCAACATTTATGCCCCAAATGGTGCACACGAGCATCGGGAATTTTTCTTGTCAGTCAAATCCCTCCCACTACCCCCTGATTCTTTCCTAGTCAGCGACATGAACTGTTGGCTAACCTCACCAACGGACCGATGGCCTCCCTCACCCCATGACCCACAGGGTCACATTGAACTACGCGTTCTAAAGGCCACCCTTAGGTTAATGGATGCGCTGCTGTGACATGCCCCACTGCTCAAAAACATGATGCGTCCCCACGTCCACAATGGCCAATTAAGGTCCATGACCTGCATCGACCTTATCCATATGCTGGCGAAATTCCAACCCCACATCTCCCACTTCACAAAAACGAAAATGGAATTCTTTGACTACTGACTGGTCTCAATGACATACCACCTACCTTTCACAGTTGCTAAGGCCCCACATTGGTGCAAAATCTGCCCCCCCGAGCTCGCATCACTAGGATTTTCCACATGGGTGGAAGAGGCAACTTTGGCAAAAAAGTTTGTTGCACTGTTTTGTGCGGACCCCATTTCCACATGGGCAACTTTCAAAGAGGACACCATCCGCCACTCTCGCCATCTCTCCTCCAGATGCACATGAGCCACATCAGCGGTTATCTCATGCACTCTGGCAGAATTGGCATACTTGAAGTCCAATATTACAGCTACAGGATACAGCCCTGCATGGGGCTGAAAGTGGGCAGAGGCAGCCACCCACCTCAACGCACTCAAAAGGCAAGACAAACATCAGGTTTGTGTCCAATACAGGGCCACACGCATCACTAAAGGTGACAAGTGCACCGCATATTTCTTTGAAAAATAATTTTGCACCATGCCAGAGCATGGCCTGCACACAGGTGCGAAGATTGGATAATTCTATTGCGGATACACTGGCCGAAGTGGCAATCAAAATGCAAAAATATTACTCCAAGTTGTACTGAGCTGAACCAATTCAGCCGGCTGAAGTGGCAGAATTTCTTGACTGAGCTCATATCCGCACCATTTTCTGATACCTGTAAATAATGAATTTAATTACTCTGAACAAATTATGGACAGCCATTCGTGGTGCGCCAAACCTAAAATGCCCAGGCCCAGATGGCATTCCATATGAGTTCTACAAAAAATATTTCAAATATATATATCCACTTCTGCTTGCCTCACTTAACCAAAGCCTGTTAAAACGAGCCTCCTACCAGGAGGACATGAGGACTTTACCATCACACTCTTCAAGAAAGGGGATAAGCTTGACTTAGCCAACTGGCGCCCCATTTCTCTAACAAACACAGACACTAAAATTTTAACAAAAATCATGGCTAACCGTTTAGGGACTGTAGCATCTGCCACCATCTCCCCAGAACAATTCAGTTTTATACCCAGAAGGTCAATCTGGGATAATGTGCACTCTGTGGCTAATGTATGTCAATCCACAGCCTCTGGGGCACTTGTATTCTTGGACCAACAAAAGGCCTATTATAGAGTAAACTGGGAATACCTCAGGCCTGCCTCCATCAGTTCCGCCTACCCCCCCACTTCATAAACTGGGTGATGCTGCTCACGGAATCTGCAACAATGGCAGTATGTGGCCCTGGCTTCCTAACGGAAGTAGTCCGCCCTCAAAGGGGCTTGTGACAAGGGGACCCCCTCAGCCCACTCTTATACAACTTCAGCCTTGACCCACTACTGCGAAATGTGAATGCCCAACTCACTGGGGTCCATGTGCCAGGCCAAGCCCCAGTCAAGATAATGGCGTTCGCAGATGATTGTGTGGTTGGGGCTTCTAATAATCAAGATGCATGCGCGCTAGAAGCTCTCATCCAGGAATATTCCTGGGTAAGCAACGCGGCACTGAACGCCTCCAAAACTGAAATCATCCTCCTTGGTCGGTTTCAGAACTGCTGGACCCCAGCAATTAGCTCCCAACATGGCTCATCTGCTCGCCCATGTCCACGCCTTACTAACTCAACACACACCGCTCCACTGGTGCTCCCCTTCGTGCCACGCCCTACCATAGGACTGGTGCGCCATCTGGGCGTGTGGATGGAGGCAGGTGGATACGCGTCAGCAGTAATGGAGTGCCATATTCTGGACAACGTGACGAAGCGAATTGCCTCTCTCAGAGCCCACCCTACTTCCCTTAATAGCAGGGTTGTTCTTGCCAACTCTATGCTCCTATCCAAAGTCTGGTTTGGAGCCCACGCCATCCCCTTCTCCCCAAGCTTCTTCAAATCCCTGTATGCTTTGCTACAAGGATGGCTTTGGTCAGGCCGCCCTCCACCAGTACGGCTAGAGGTCATGTTTGGCCCTCATCATCATGGTGGCATGGGCCTACTTGACTTCAAAGCCCATGCCGCCAAGATCCTAGGCACCTGGATTGCGGCCGTCACTGCTCCCACACTCCCATCCCAACACTAGTCCCGCGCGGCCCGCTCCAACTTCTCCTGGGCCTTGGGCCTCAACAATCCATCAAACCCCCACTCCCTGATGAAGTACCTCGCATCACACACATTGGCCACAGGTCCTCACGGGACCAAAACCCACTACAAACGAATCCTACTCTCCATGCAAAGCGCAGAGTGGAGAATTCGTATTAGTGGACATACAATCTGAAGAGGCCGCTCCTCTCCTCAGTTCACACAAGAGGTACAGGGGCTACCCATCCATGATGGCGTGATCCCCATTCGACCCCAAGTCCTATCCAGGGTGGATTACCTGGACATGATGGACATCCCTTATTCCACTGAGACCCAAAAGACTATCTGGAAATACGCACACCATCCTCTGTTGCAGCCTCAAGTCCGTTCCCATGTGTGGCGCTGCCTGAGGCGGGTGTATCGTACAGCTGAGCGCTCTAATGCTTTACACTCATCCTGTGTCGTGTGTGGCCAGTATGGAACGCTGTTTCACCGCCTGGAGAAGTGCCCCACCTCTAAAGTAATATGGCGCGAAGTCCAACGTCTGCTAGGCCAGGATCAAACGCATCCCTTCAGTCTGTCAAGAGATATGTTTGCTTCATCAATGGCCTCCCCCCTCCCACCCTCCCTTCGTGCTCTGGTGGTTGCAATCGCCATGTGGACTATCCACACGATTGTCTTGGATGCCATCGCCGGATCCATCCCCACCATCCCTGAAGCTGTCCACAGATTCCGGTCTCATTTGGTGGATCACTTTCAAGCGTGGATGTTTGGATATCTCCCACCACGTCGCCGGCAGCTGGTCTCCTCCTGGTTCCCAGTCTGGTTCATCAAATCGGACCCCTTCCTCCACACGTGCTCAATAGTGGCTATGCCCCCTACACACGTTCCCTCCCCCTTCCCATAAGTGGCGTTCCCGCTGGAAACAAGAGATAGCATCGCTTCTCTGGGGTGCCTCACCTGGTACTGAGTTTTGTCTCATCTGAGTCATATTCGGAAGTGTCCGTCTCATGGTCGGCCTTCCCCACAATAAATTTAAATTTAAAAAGACTTAAAAAGGAGCTACTGCTCCAACAATTTCACTTTATTAATATCAAACTAACAGCTACTTCTGTAATTTCCTTACTATCTCTTCTTCTGTATAAAATCATCCCCCTTCTCACTATCATGCTCAACTCTTTGATTTTGATTTATTGCGTGGAAGGCCAACCATGGGACGGACACTTCCAAATATGACTCAGAAGAGACAAAACTTAGTACCAGGTAAGGCACCCCAGAGAAGCGATGCTATCTCTTGTTGCCAGCGGGAACGCCACTTATGGGGAGGGGGAGAGAGGGAACGTGTGAAGGGGCCTTAGCCACAATTGAACATGTGTGGAGGAAGGGGTCTGATTTGATGAACCAGACTGGGAACCAGGAGGAGACCACCTGTCGGCAACGCGGTGGGAGGTATCCAAGCATCCACACTTGAAAGTGTTCCACCAAATGAGACCGGAATCTGTGGACAGCTTCTGGGAGGGTGGGGGTGGAGCCTGCGATGGCATCTAAGACAATCGTATGGATGGTCCACATGGCGATTGCGACCACTAAAGCACAGAGGGAGGGTGGAAGAGAGGAGGCCATTGATTGAGCAAACATATCTCTTGACAGACTGAAGGGATGCGTTTGATCCTGGCCCAGCAGACGTTGAACTTTGCGCCATATCACTTTAGAGGTAGGGCACTTATCCAGGTGGTGGAACAGCGTTCCATACTGGCCACACACGGCACAGGATGAGTGTAAAGCGTTAGAGCGCTCAGCTGTATGATACACCCACCTCAGGCAGCGCCACACATGGGAGCGGACTTGAGGCTGCAACAGAGGATGGTGTGCGTACTTCCAGATAGTTTTTTGGGTCTCAATGGAGTAAGGGATGTCCATCATATCCAGGTAGTCCACCCTGGATAGGACATGGGGCTGAATGGGGATCACGCCATCATGGATGGGTAGCCCCTGTACCTCTTGTGTGAACTGAGGAGAGGGGCGGCCTCTTTGGGTTGTATGTCCGCTAATACAAATTCTCCACTCAGCGCTCCGCATGGAGAGTAGGATTCGTTTGTAGTGGGTTTTAGTCCCGTGGGGACCTGTGGCTGATGTGTGTGATGCGAGGTATTTCATCAGGTAGTGGGGGTTTGATGGATTGTTGAGGCCCAAGGTGCGGGAGAAGTTGCAGCGGGCTGCGCGGGACCAGTGTTGGGAGGGGAGTGTAGGGGCGGTGATGGCCGCAATCCAGGTGCCTAGGATCTTGGCAGTATGGGCTTTGAAGTCAAGCAGGCCCATGCCACCATGATGTTGAGGGCCAAACATGACCTCTAGCTGTACTGGTGGAGGGTGGCCTGACCAAAGCCATCCTTGCAGCAATGCATACAAGGATTTGAAGAAGCTTGAGAAGAAGGGGAAGGCGTGGGCTCTGAACCAGACTTTGGAGAGGAGCATAGAGTTGGCTAAACAACCCTGCCAGTGAGGGAAGTAGGGTGGGCTCTGAGAGAGGCGATTCACTTCATCACGTTGTCCAGAATATGGCACTTCATTACTGCTGACGCATATCCACCTGCCTCCATCCACACGCCCAGATGGCGTACCAGTCCTATGGTGGGACGTGGCACAAAGGGGAGCACCAGTGGGGCGGTGTGTGTTGAGTTAGTGAGGCGAGGACATGGGCGAGCAGATGAGCCATGTTGGGAGCTAATTGCTGGGGTCCAGCAGTTCTGAAACTGACCAAGGAGGATGATTTCAGTTTTGGAAGCGTTCAGTGCCGCGTTGCTTACCCGGGAATACTCCTGGATGAGAGCTTCAAGCGCGCATGCATCTTGATTATTAGACACCCCAACCACACAATCATCTGCGAACGCCATTATCTTGACTGGGGCTTGGCCTGGCACATGGACCCCAGTGAGTTGGGCATTCACATTTCGCAGTAGTGGGTCAAGGCTGAAGTTGTATAAGAGTGGGCTGAGGGGGTCCCCTTGTCACAAGCCCCTTTGAGGGCGGACTACTTCCGTTAGGAAGCCAGGGCCACATACTGCCATTGTTGCAGATTCCGTGAGCAGCATCACCCAGTTTATGAAGTGGGGGGTAGGCGGAACTGATGGAGGCAGGCCTGAGGTATTCCCAGTTTACTCTATAATAGGCCTTTTGTTGGTCCAAGAATACAAGTGCCCCAGAGGCTGTGGATTGACATACATTAGCCACAGAGTGCACATTATCCCAGATTGACCTTCTGGGTATAAAACTGAATTGTTCTGGGGAGATGGTGGCAGATGCTACAGTCCCTAAACGGTTAGCCATGATTTTTGTTAAAATTTTAGTGTCTGTGTTTGTTAGAGAAATGGGGCGCCAGTTGGCTAAGTCAAGCTTATCCCCTTTCTTGAAGAGTGTGATGGTAAAGGCCTCATGTCCTCCTGGTAGGAGGCAAGTTTCTAACAGGCTTTGATTAAGTGAGGCTAGCAGTAATGGGGATATATATTTGAAATACTTTTTGTAGAACTCATATGGAATACCATCTGGGCCTGGGCATTTTTGGTTTGGCGCACCGCGAATGGCTGTCCATAATTCAGTCGGAGTAATCAAATTCATTATTTCTGGGTATCAGAAAATGGTGCAGATGTGGGCTCAGTCAAGAAATTCCGCCACTTTGGTTGGCTGAATTGGATCAGATTGGTACAACTCAGAGTAATACTTTTGTGTTTTAGTTGCCACTTCAGCTGGCGTATCCGCAATGGAGTCATCCAATCTTTGCACCTGTGTGCAGGCCACGCTCTGGTGTGGTGCAAAAATTTTTTTAAAGAAATGTGCGGTGCACTTGTTGCCTTTTGTGATGCATGTGGCCCTGTACTGAACACAAACCCAATGTTTGTGTTGCCTTTTGAGTGCATTGAGGTGGGCAGCTGCCTCCACCCACTTCTGGCCCTATGCAGAGCTGTATCCTGTAGCTGGGATGTTGGACTCCAGGTGTGCCAACTCTGCCAGAGCACGCAAAATGACCGCCAATGTGGCTCGTGAGCATCTGGAGGAGAGATGGCAAGAGTGGCGGATGGTGTCATCTTTGAAAGTTGCCCATGTGGAAATGGGGTCCACGCAAAATGGTGCAACAAACTTTTTTGCCAAAGTTGCCACTTCCACCCACGTGGAAAATCCTGGTGACGCGAGCTCAGAGGGGCAGATTTTGCACCAATGTGGGGCCTTAGCAGCTGTGACAGGTAGGTGGTAGGTTAGCGAGACCAGTTGATGGTCGGAGAATTCCATTTTTGTTGTTTTGAAGTGGGAGATGTGGGGTTGGAATTTTGCCGGCGTTAGGATAAGGTTGATGCAGGTCATGGACCTTAATTGGCCGTTGTGGACGTGGGGATGCATCATGTTTTTGAGCAGTGGGGCATGTCATGGCAGATCATACATTAACCTGAGGGTGGCCTTTAGAACGCGCAGTTCTACATGACCCTGGGGGGTGTGGGGTGAGGAAGGCCACCGGTCCATTAGTGTTTAGCCAACAGTTCATGTCACTGACTAGGAAAGATTCTGGGGGTAGTGGGAGGTGATTTGACCAACGAGAAAAATTCCTGACGCTTGTATGCGCCATTTGGGGCATAAATGTTGATGATTGCATGCGCTATGTCAGCCCACGAGAAAGTGACAACAAGCACTCAGCCATTTAGGAATGTTTATGAGGATAAAAATTTAAAAAAATTTATTTTTCTGAATTAGCACCCCACAGTGCTTTGACCAAAAGGATAGGGATGGAAGGAGCATTGTTTTCCAAGCTTCCTCAGAA
>JAKSZP010003569.1:0-19560 GCA_022478985.1 Massospora cicadina | reverse complement strand
AAACATAGCCACTGGCAATCAGATTAATAGAATCATATATACATATACATATAACTTTCTATCTTATATATAGATATTATAGATAAACTAGGTATTACTGACATTGCTCAAGTAAATAAACAATCTGAATTAAGTGTTTTAAATTATATATCATATAAACCAATAAAACTGCTTAACTAAAGCTATCAAACATACAAAATCAACCAATTGCCAACTGCTTGGTAAACCTAACCTAAACATAATAAAACAACCAAAAACCACTAACAACTAACCAAACCCAATTAACTTATCTAATTAACCAATCACTAACCACTTACTAAAACCATCAAGCTTATTTATCAATTTAAAACTACCAACCACTTTGACCTATTAAACTATTAAATCAACCAAATATCTAACTGCTCAACCATGATGTAGTGATTACATCAAAAAACATTTATTTTCACTTCTTCATAAAAAATTTTCTGTTAACTACTATAAAATGGGTCTACTAACGCAGAAACCTTTGTGGGCATGCACACAACAACTCACCAAATTTTCATCACAATTATATAGATAGTATATGAATGCATATGTACTGTCAGCGCTACAGGTCTTTAGACTGGCGCCAGGGTTCACGGTGGCTCAAAGCTGGAAAATAAGGAAAGAGCGCTGAGGAGGAAATGGGAAAATGGGTTAAAATACCAAATATTTTATTAAACTAAAAGGCCTCATTATTTATAGGGTGCATTGGGACTCAGTGCCTTTGGGATTGTTGGGGCCTCATCTGTTCAGGATCTTTACTAATCTTCTGGAATATCCTCATGGGCATCCTTAATGGATAGCATTTGTTGAGGAATTGACTGGACTAATTGTCATATATTCAATATCAACGATTATGGTTCAGGTGTATCCTAAGTATCTGAACTTGGGACTTGCGGCCTAGCAATTTCACTTAATTAGATTCAACTATGATGACAGGCTCGAGGGCTTTGTTGGTTAGGTCAAACTTAAATTTAAGTTATGATTTAATGTCTTAAGCACGTGGGCTTTGTTGGTCTATTTTGAAATTAGCTTTTAATGTTGGTTGAGTTTTTGACCAAATTAATTACTAATTAGTGATACAAATCTCCTTGGTATGTGCTGCCAATTGCACATTAATGAAAATCAGTTCAGCTATTTTGAAGGTATGATGAAACACCATTTCAAGGATGATGATGGTGTTTACTCTGACTCTGAGGCTGAGCATGATGCCCTGAGTCAAAGTATTTGTAGACGTTCTTACAAATTTTTTACATGGTCAAGGGCCACTGAAAGTAAGGCGTCATGGATAAGATGTGGGTAACATTGAACCCTATAAATAACCTTTACATTTACACTAATACAGACATCCTTTAACTTCTGGATTAAGTTTATAATTTATCTTATAAACTTTTTGCGTTATCCCTTTATTTTATATTAAAGTCAATTTTCACTTGGGATCAGTAGGATCAGAGCAGCGTGCCATCATCCAAGTAAAACAACCGGGTATACAATTTAAGTATTACCAACAATTTATACCATAAATTTAAAGCACCATCCTGTCTATTGTCCTCACACAATAGATGCTTGAAGCTGCAGTTTCCATCAAACAATGAACTGGCCATCAGGCGAAGCCAAATCTTCAACAATGGCGCTCAAGGCTGGGACTGCAGATGGTGACCAGTATCAACATTTGAGTGACCAAATTTTGCAGATGAAGGATGAATACACCAGAAAAATCAATGATCTCAATGAGGATCTTGATGCTATTAATGAGGCAAACAATAACCTCCATGGAGAATTAAACCAGTGCAAAAAGGCAATAAAGGAAAAGGACCAAGTGATTTCCACCTTGCAGCTACAAGCTACTAGCCTGAATGAGGAAATTGCAAAATTAAAATTAAAAACCAAAATTGTGATCATTAGGAAAACAAAATTAATGAGCAGATTCGAGCTCTGGATGGCGGGTGTTGAAGATTTGGGCTTCACCTGATGGCGGGTTTGTTTGGTGGAAACTACAGCTTTGAGCATCTATTGTGTGAGGACAATAGACAGGATGGTGCTTTGAATTTATGATATAGCTTTTAGTAATACTTCAATTTTATAACCAGTCATTTCACTTGGACGATGGCCCGCTGCCCTGATCCTACTGATCCTAAGTAAAAATTGACTTTAATATAAAATAAAGTGATAACGCAAAAAGTTTATAAGATAAATTCAAAACTTGATCCAGAAGTTATAGGATATTTTATTAGTTTAAATGCAAAGTTATTTATAGGGTTTGATGTTAAACACATCTTACCCATGACGCCTTACTTTTCAGTGACCCTTGGCCACATAAAAAAGTTTGTAATGACGTCTACAAATACTTTGACTCAGGGCATCATGCTCAGCCTCAGAGTCAGAGTAAACACCATCATCATCCTTGAAATGGCATTTCGTCATACCTTCAATATAGCTGAACTGATTCACTTTCACGTGCAATTGGCAGCACATACCAAGGCAATTTGTATCACTAATTAGTAATTAATTTAATCAAAAACTCGACTGACATTAAAAACTAATTTTGACATAGACCAACAAAGCCTATGTGCCCAAGTCATTAAATCAAAACTTAAATTTAAGTTTGACCTAACCAACAAAGCCCTCGAGCCCATGTCATCATAGTCAAATATAATTAAGTGAAATTGCTAGGCTACAAATTCAAGTTCAGATATACTTAGGATTTCTTTGGTTTATAATAAATGATGATTTAGATCCAGTCAACCATTCAACACTTCCCCCTCCTTGACTGGATATAATTGACAGATACTATTCTTCCTTAGTCAAACTGTCTAATTCTTCACATTCCTTGAAGTTCAAATGTTATCTTGATAGCCTTTCCTAAGCCAACAGGGCCAGCGTGCCAGGTGCTGAGCTTCCTTGGGTTGGCGCATCTCCAATTCCGTTGCAGGCTTCTCCAGTTTGGTCGCGCTCTCCTCCCCCTACTGAAGAGGGGATACCTAGTTCTAATGCCAACGAGGCATTAAATCAATGAAATAAACCCTTTTGCTTGCAATTATTATTATTATTTTTTACTTTTTACTTTTTACTTTTTTATTTTTTATTTTTTATAAGTTTTTTTCTTTTTTATATTATTATTCTTTATGATACAGATGAAGGAACTTAGTATGTACTTGATTCACAACCCAGCCACCTTGATCCTTAGTGGTATATATGTCTTCAGATGATTTCTCCAATATGATAAATGTACCCTTCCAAAGCGAGGCTAGCTTGTGAGCGCGGCCTGCGCTATGAGTGTCACAATATACTGCTAAATCTCCTTCCTTGAACTTAGTCACCATAGCTCATTTAGCGTTGTCATAGCTCTTCCGAATAGTTTTTCAACTAACCGCATTCTGATAAGTTTCCAATTGCAACTTGGTTAAGGTCTTAACTAGTTGCTTGACATAGATATTTGGGTTAATTGCGTCAGTTGAACTGAGAAATGGATATAGTAATGGAGGCAGAGCAGGCTGTCTACCATACAAAAGTTGAAACGGAGAGTAGCCTGTGCTGCTGTGGTGTCCAATATTGTACACAAACACAGTTGCACTAATTGAAGTTGCCCATTGTGAAGGCGCCAAGGCTGCATTTTTGCATAAAATGCTGACTAAAGTGCCATTCGCTCGCTCTACCATACCATTAGTCTCAGGATGGTATGGTGTTGACAACACTCCTTTGATGGACATCAACTCATTTAGCCGTTGTATCATTTGGGCAGTAAAATTCATACCATTGTCCATCAAGATCTTCTGGGGGAATCCGTGCTTATAGATAATATTATCCATAATGAACTTGGCAGTAGTTAGAGCCTTGACCTTTTGAATTTCTTTTGCTTCCACCCATTTTAATAGATGGTCAATAGCAACAGTTATGTACTTGTTGCCTAGGCTACTCACAGGCAAAGGGCCAATTACATCAATTGACATGTTATGCCAGGCCCAGTCAGGTTTGATCAAACGGTATTTCATATCTGACTTCATAGGTTTTGCAATTTGGCATGAATGACATTTATTGAGCACATCTTGGATATCAAATCGCATGGAATCCCAATAGTCACTGGCTCAAATTAATTCCAGCGTCTTAGTCATTCCCCCATGTCTGATGGCCTTGTGTGCTTGTGTAATAATCTCCATTCAGTTGGAAGGTTTTGGGAAGATTTGACGTTGTCCATTGGGCTTAAGCTTGTATAGAACTCCATTTCAATATTTGGTGTCAATTAATGCTTTCTCAATTATTTTTTGTACTTCAGGTGGCTCATCCTCATATTTTCAAGCAATCATTTTTTCATGAAGCTCATCAGCCAAACTTCTCAGGACAGCTACAATAGGAAGTCGCGATAGTCTGTCTGCATTTTGATGGGCCGCTCCAGATCTATGTTTAATTTCATAATCATATGCTTGTAATTTCAGAGCCCAGCGGGCTAACCATCCTTCAGGTTCCTTAAATTTGTGGAGCCATTGTAATGAGCTGTGATCTGTTACTACTTGAAACTTGGTGCCATGAATGTAAGCTCAAATTTTTTACAAGCATAGATGACATCCAGACATTCTCTTTCAGTCACTGTATAATTACACTCATGCTTATTCAGCTTCCTACTGCAATAAGCGACTGGATGCTCCTCACCATCATCCCCAATCTGTGATAGCACATCACCAATCGCAGTCAAAGAGGCATTGGTTTGTATGATAAAAGGCTTGCTAAAATTGGGATATCAGATAGGCGCCAAGCTCATTTTGTTTTTCTAAGCCTTGAAGGCTTGTTGGCATTCCTCTGCCCAGCAAAAACGAACTCCTCCTTGTAGTAAGTGGAATAGAGGCTTGGCAATCTTCGCAAACCCTTCCACAAATCTTTGATAGTATCCTACCATGCCTAAGAACACTTGAACATCTCTCATACTTGTCAGAGGTTGCATATTGTTAATCGCCTCCACCTTTTTGAGGCTGAGGCCGCAAGCCCTTGAAATCAATGATGAGCCTGAGGTATTCCAATTGTTCTTTAAAGAATTGGCATTTTCTAGGTTTTATCTTCATATTAGCCCTCAACAGTCATTTGAACACTTGTTCAAGGTGCTCCAGATGTTCAGAAAAAGTTTGCAAAAAGACATTGATGTCATCCAGGTACACCAGAATGCAGGACAATTTAAGGTTCCCCAAGATCATGTCCATTGCACGCTAGAAGGTTGCTTGTGCATTACACAGACCCTGTGGCATGCGTGTCAGTTGAAAAAGCCCTTGAGCAGCAATCATCGCGCACTTTTTCTGATCCTCTGGTGGCAGCTCAATTTGCCAATATCTGGAGATGAGGTCCATTGCGGTAAAGTACTTCGCCCCTCCCAGACGGTCCAGAGCATCGTCAATTCTGGGCAACGGATACAAGTCCTTTTTTGTAATGGCATTTAGGCGTCAATAATCAATAATGACTCGATTGCTGCCATCTTTCTTCTTTACAATTAAAATTTGGCTGGCCCACGGGTTTTTGGATGGCACTATCATTCCACTTTTCAGCAATTTGTCTAACTCTTCACTGACTATTTTGTCACTGGCTCTGGGGCGCCAAATTGGCCTCATTCTAATAGGCATATGGTCCCCGGTATCAACAAAATGCTGAACTCCTTTTGCACAACCTAAATCTTGATCATCTTTGGCAAAAATTTTGGAGTATCATTCAAACAACTCTAGTGCTTCATCCTTCTGTTGTTCTGATAATCTGGTAAACAATTCTTGAGATATTACCACATGTGCCCCAAGGACTTGGGTTGGTAAGCCAAACTCAGATACTTCACCAAATATGACAGATGATATTAACTCATCCCTCAGAAGTAGGTGCACAAAAGTGACTACTTGATTTTTCTTGACCTTAATATTTCAGCTGGACAAATTTTCTAGTAAGACACCAATCTCTCCATGCCCTGGTATAGGTATTCCAGACGCCACACTAGGTTCCATTGGAGAACGATGCCACGGGGGTATGACCTCCCCATACAGTCCTTCTGGAATATCCAGTGTGGTTCCAGTCCTCATAACCAGTTGATGGCCTGGAGCTATCATTGCATCCTTATTCACACGTAGAGGTATTCCTTGATTTTTGTTTATGGCAGTTGGCATGGGGCAGCTTCAATTCCCCCGCTGAATATACCCTACTGGTTTTATCCCATTGATATAAGATATATTGATAAAATTCCTATGATGGCTTGTGGGCTTTGTATCATTGAGAGAGTAATAAATTAGAAGCGATTGGCCCAATATCATCAAGATGTTTTCTTTATAATTGCATGAGATCCCATAGGTCCTAAAAACCAGTTCCAATTAATATGTCATAATTGGCATTTGGAAGCACTATAGCGGGTGCAACAACTACCAAAGCTCCAAATCGCAGTGGCAAAGCGCTGTAAGCTCCTTCACTCTTAGTGCTGTTAAGGCCTGCAGTCCCATATTCTTGATGGTAGTCAATGTCCGGAGCTGTTTTCAATTTCTTAACCAGCTTCATGGAAACAAATTTTACAGGTGCTCCACTATCAACAATAGCTACAACTTTAACCTTGTTGACCAGAATATCCACATAAGTGCACTCAGAGTAGTAAGAATCAATAGAGTTTACTTAGTGAATATGGGAAGAATCCAGGGGTTAAGAGTGTGCTTCAGAGTATTCCCAATACTGGGACATTCATTGATGAATGTGTCGATTGGCATTGCTATATTGACCCCTTTCAGGCTTGGGGTATCTGCTGCATTACTCAGCCCATTGGCTGGAATATTTCCAAGTATTTGTTGCACATAGGGTTTAGCGACTACTTCAGAGACTTCAGGTGTGATAACCTTCTCTGGGAGCGAGTTACCGCATGTATGTACAAGGAATCTTCATTCAATACTAAGATAAAATTGATTTCATTGTTAAGCGAGGCCCTGTGGCAATCATTTGCTTGTTGCTTGGGTGGGACTGGTGTTGTAGGCACAATAGAGCATCCCGCATCTATTGTGCTTGTTCTTTTCCCTCCTCCTGCATAGTATTGGGAATGACTACATTGACATTTTGCTGATGGCATCAGGAAGCATAGTGACCTTTACAATTACAATTAAAGAAAGTAATTTCACTCACTGACCATGGGGTGTCAATCTTATTGATTTTGAAGGACTTTCCAGCAAAGGTAGCAGTTCCCAATCTGTAACCAGTATTAGGAGGGCCATAATTTTTTGAGCATCTGCATAAATAGTCAACCAATACAGATGTCACAAGGTTTTGCATGAAAGAAGGCAATAGAGTGTTTGATAGATTAGGGTAAGGTTCTACTGCATGCTCTAGTGCAATCTTGGCGTCAAAATTGACCATATCCCGCGCGCCTAAGAGAACTTGAGCTTTGCAATAGAAAAAATCTGCAAATTCGTCAATTGCTTCATCTTTCTTAAAGCTGATGTTCATAAACTTGGATTTTCTGGTCAACATCCGTTCTGGACTCCAAATTCATGAAGCACACCCTCCTTGACTTCAGCATATGTTGAATTTTTGTTAATGTGAGGCATAATCAACTCAATGCTCTACTCATCCAAGCAGTTACTCATGGTGGCTGCTTTGTTATGGTCGCTGGCCCCATGCATGGCCATTTCAAAGCGTTTGACAAATTTGTTAATACTTTCATTCTTGTTAAAGGCTGGCAGGTTTGCTGGTTTATAATTATCCCTTCCCCATTCCTGGTTATCACAATTACTCCTTTGTTGACTAGAACTAGGCGTACTAAGGCGTTGGGGCATCATATCCCAGTTTGAGGTGTTAGTGTTGACCAAAGAAATAATATTGCTAGGCAGTTGTCAACGTGGCCCAGCGTCCGTTTCAGTAGCTATTTCTGAAGCTTCGTTCTCATAATATTTGGAAGAATTTCCAGTCAAGTGGGTTGTAGCACACTGCCAACACCCATCAGCCAGAGCTTGAATTCACTCGTTGATTTTGTTTTCCCAATTGACATGATTTCAGGTTTTTAATTTTAATTTTGCAATTTCCCTATTCAGGCTAGTAGCTTGTAGTTGCAAGGTGGATACACTTGGTCCTTTTCTTTCATTACCTTCTTGCACTGGTTCAATTCTCCACGGAGATTATTGTTTGACTTGTAAATAGCATTAACATCACCATTGAGATTATTGATCTGTAGATAAAGACGATCAATAGAGTCTTGGTTTTTCTCAGTTTTCGCCCATTGGTCCTCAAATTGGTTTTGCCAGTAATTGATTTTTCCAGTGTACTCATCCTTCATCTGCGAAATTTGGGCGCTCAAACATTGATACTGGTCACCATCTGCAGTCCCAGCCATGAGCGCCACTTGTTGAGTTTTGGGCTTTAGTCTGATGGCTGGTTCTTTTTTAACCATAGGGAAAAGTTTTGGGCGTCTATTTTATGGGGACAATAGACAGGATGGTGATTAAAGTTTAAATTATGACTTCTTTGTAGTACTTAATTTGTATACCCTGTCATTTTACTTGGATGATGGCACGCCGCCCTGATCCTACTGATCCAAAGTAAAATTGACTAATACAAAAGAAAGTACTAAACAAAATAGTTTATAAGTTAAATAATAAACAATTCCAGTAGTTGAAGTTTTTTATTAGTGTCAACTTAAGGGTTATTCATAAGATTCGATGTAAACCACATCTTACCCATGACATCTTATTTTCAGTGGCACTTGGCCACGTAAAAAGTTTGTAAGAATGTCTACAAATACTTCAACTCAGGGCATCATGCTCAGCCTCAGGGTTGGAGTAAACACCGTCATCATTCTAGAGATGGCGTTTCAGACACATCTTCTTTATAGCTGAACCGATTCACTTTCACATTTAATTGGCAGCACATACCAAGGTGATTTGTATCACTAATTAGTAATTAATTTGATCAAAAACTCGACCAACATTAAAAACTAATTTTGACATAGACCAACAAAGCCCACGTGCCCAAGTCATTAAGTCAAAACTTAATCTAAGTCCAACCTAACCATCAAAGCCCTCAAGCCCATGTCATCATATTCAAATACTATCAAGTGAAATTGTTAGGCCACAAATCCCAAGTTTGGATATACTTAGGATACACCTGATCCATAATTGCTGATATCTGATATGATCAAATATCTGATAAATAGGTCCAGTCAATTACCTAACACTATGCAAAGAAACGCAAATGTATGCTTTTATATATGAATTTAGAAATTGATATGATTTACTAGTAAAAAGAGAGTACTAAATTAAGTACAAGGGGAAAATCAGAATTACTATGAGTAATATTGATTACCATATGTGAGGGTAGAAGTAGATTCAGTAATGTAGGAGGTGATGGGATAATGCAGGTTCATATTTGGGGTAGATCAAGATTTATCAGTAAAGGCTGGACTGAGATCATTGATGATAACAAAGTTAAGTGGTTTTCATTATCTTCTATTAGGTGTGACAAACGGGTTCCCTCCACATTGCCATGAAACAGTTGGGCAAAAAGGCCCAGGTAAAGTCCCACAAACTTGAGTGCTGCTGTGGTCAGGTCCTTTGTTTGTTGGCTTGATGAGTGATTGAGATATCCTTGGAATATGGTACAGATGATGCTCACACTGAGGAGAACAGTCTGTCCACCAGAGAGAGCGTACAGAGAGGCGACTGCTCTGTCAAAGTCCAAGGATGGTCCATTTTTACTCAAAATCCAGGGTTTTCCTCCAAAATCTGAATAAATGATTTTAAGATTTAAAATTTCATTTCTGATTTTGAGGTTTTTATTGTATATATTAGAAGATGAAATTTGTCATAAACCCCTTCGTCTTGTTGTATTTATTTTTGAAAATGGGGGATATGGGGGAATTTGTTCCCATGGAGTCTGCAAGCGGTGGGCTATCCACAGGACTATTTTAAGAATCTTGGCCCTAATATCCCATCTAGGCCCATTATAGACCGTTTGTTGGGTACCCCAGGCGTTACAGAAACTTTTCCACATCCAATTTCGTTCATTGAGGACGAATCAGAGCTCAGCATTTCCATGTTGACTTATAGATAAATTTTGGTAACAGTTTCAGCAACTTTGAATTTTCTTGGCCACTGCTCCCCTCAGCTCTCACTACTTCCAATTTTGGCATAATTCAACTTGGCAGCCCCTTATCAACCGGGCTTCCCTTTGCCATTTCTCACAATATTCTTGGTTAGAGGCGGATTGAGCTTGGCAGCTCCTGATTTGCTGAGCTTCCCATTGCTGTTGTTCTCGATATTACTGCTTTTGGCATAATTTGGCTTAGCAGCCCTTGATTCACTGGGCTGCCCTTTGCAGTTGTCATCATTATTTCTCATTTCAGAAGATTTTGGGTTGGCGGCATTTGATTGGCCTGCCCACAATTTACATTGGTCCTTTCCACCTCCTCTCCAAAGTTTATTCGATTTTTTGGCATCTGATTCATCAGAATGCCATTTCTGAGGGTCATTGCCTTCAAGCCCTACGACTTTATTATCATTATCAATATTATTATGAGCCCCAATCCCTGCCTTGGGGGGGTCAGGGCTATATGGCATTCAGGCAGCGTCTTGACCATCACATTAGGAAGCCAATAGATATTAAGGTATAATAGGTAGCATAAAGTTTACAAATGAGATTAATAGAGGAGTTGAACTCTAAATACAACCTTAATTAAAATTAAGGTTATATAAAGTTGGTATAGGCATTCTTCCCTATCTCATTAGCCAGTGGAGCACTAACGGATTAAAGTCATCCAAATTTCTCAGCTGTTGACTCAAAGTTATTATGGGATATTTCTCATTGCACTAAAATTGATATAATAAATGGTTTATGGGTCTTGGCCTAAAAACATGGATCATTAGATAAATAGTAATGATTTAATACCTATAATCCCAAAAAGTTATAAGTAGTAAATATAACCTAATATTGATAATACTTAAGTAATAATCACACAAAGTAATAAATCAATTGTAACCCTAAAGTTGAGGCTTCAGTGAACTAGGTCTAAGCTCAAAAGTCAGTATAGATGCAGAATGGCCAGGAAAAATCATAAAGGTGATGCTAATGGGTTAATGCATCCACTATTACCAACAGCTTTTTTGCATAAACAGCGTAATTTTAACTCAGGTTAGGATATCTCACAGGAAAAAGTCCTATGTGATACTTAACTATGTTTTTATCCACATGTAACAGATCAGAAGCAAAGCATAGTTGGAAGCATTACAATCTTTTATAAAATCCAAATATGAGTCTAAATGATTAAGGACTGATGTAAAGAGAAAGGTTCACTTCATAAGTTGAAGGCCTCCTCAAGTGTAGATGGCCACTTTTGAGTTTCTTCTCCACTAGCTTTATAAAAGGGTGCAGCTATATTTAGAAAAAATGAAATTTGATTTTTTAAGGGAGGTGCATGTTCCCAAAAAGCTTCTGAATCATTAACAGAGGTTGTTGTAAGCTAAACACAAATTGCCTTCTTATTGTCTATAGTGATCATTTAGCCTTTGTCAAAGATGATGCTGCCCAAGAAGATGACCTGAGACTTAAAATTCGCATTTACTGATCTTCAGTGTCAAGTTCGCTGCTCTCAAATGTTCAACCACTTTCCACAGATAGATCTCATGGGAGGCTTGATCCATAGAGAAAACAAAATGTCAATTATATAGGCCTTTAAACATACACCTAACAACTCTAATAGTGTTGCATCAATAAGCTGTTGGAAAATTGCAGGTGCATTCTTGGGAACAAAAGGAATGGTTCAGATTTTAAAATCTTCTTCCTGGTACAAAATTCAGATAGCCATTCCTGCTCTTTATTATGCGGATCTGGTTAAAGGAGTCCAAACAAAAAATCTTGGAGAAGCTTCTGGCTTTTTTCATATAAAGGGAAATATATATCTCCATAGGAATAGTATGGAGATTGGATATGGAGACATTATTCAAGTTACTATAATATACACAAGAGTTTAGAGTACCATCCTCTTTTTCGATTAAGAATATTTGGTGAGTATACTGGAAAGTTACACTGAAAGATGGAACCTTTACCAAGTAGCCCTGAAACCCAAACATCTAATACTGCCTTTTATTGAAAATTAAAAGGGTAAATTAGTGATTAAATAATTTAAATGTAATTTGAGGTACGCCACCAGGGGATGAATATTACCAAAACAGATATACCAAAACAAAGAAAGCCTGAATAAACCACTCAAAACAAGCAGCGTGACACACAAAACAAGAACACAACCAACCAGGTGGTAAACAGCAACCGCTCATTCCATCATGGGGGAAGGGGAAGGGGGTCAAGGGGCTCATCAGCAGGTTCCTCATTGTACAAAGCGCGGGCCAAGGCAGAGAGAAAGGGTGTGGGGTTATCAGTGATATGAGGGGCAAGTTCATAGAGGATTGGTTGGTCATAGAAATTATGATCAGCATAAATCACACCTAGGTAGATGACAAGTATTTTTCCGTTTGAATGTGGATGACAGGAAGTTGGGATATTAAAGTAGCACTAGCATGGGTGACCTTTTCTTTGGGTTTTGAAGCAGCAATAACTTTCTGAATGGCATCTGCGGTGTGTTTATTAAACATGATAATGGCTTTTTTGCTCTGTGGGGCAGATTGGGGCCAAAACATGAGGGTGGAGACCTTTGGCAAGCATCTTTGCTGTTTAGGAAACAGCATTGCGGAGGAAACATGGTTGGGTTAGACAGCAGCTGCCACAGCAAAGTGTTGTTGGGTGTATAAAAGATCATCATGCAGCCTTGGAGCATAAAAGTGTCAAGGGATCTTAATGGGGGTTCATGTAGGGATAAATTCTCTCATTTCAACTTTGGAGTCTTCAATTACATTACCTGATTCGTCAGTTTCATCCAATGAGGACCAAGGGTTCATGTCATACAAGTCTGCTTTTTCCTCAATAGGGATGGCTGAGACAGGCGATTGGGTTGGGGATTGGAAGAAAATCAATGTCCAAGCCGCTTCATGATTGGCGGGAGCATTAGTGGCATCAGGCTTAGGAGGGGCCTTATTGGCTACTATAGACTCAGCAGTGACAGCAGGTTTTGAAGGAGCGGGGTAGGATTGCAAACAATTCCCAGATGGCTGCCAGGTGGTTGGCAGATGGGCAGGCAAGACTGCAGAGGTGGTGTAAGCAGTGAGGTAGGGGCAACTACACTTCAAGTGATCCAACTTAAAGCAAATGGACAGATGGTCCACCCGCCCTCAACGCAGGCCAAGAATGGGTGGTCAGGGGTTGAAGCAACTAAGGAGTGAGGAGAAATCTGTTCAGCGATGTTAGTATATTTAGCGCTGATTGTGGCGAATGCCTGAGGCCCAGAAAGGTATGTGGCTCCATTGGGGACCACAAATTGAAGGATGGGGTCAGTGCCATAGACAGCCAAACCTTCCATCAGCTCCTGATGGAGCACTTCAGGGGGAAGGTGAGTGGGTAAACCAGAGAACTGAACCACTAACACGGAGTTAGTGGGGAGCCAGGTGCGTGTGGTGGAAATTGGGGTGCCCCAAAAGAGAAGGGGCACAGCTGCTGCAGTGGCAGCACTGGCTTTGCATGTGAAACTAAGGTCAAGATACCCCTTATATGGGCGGAAATTAATAGTCTGGAAGGTTGCATCACCACCTGTGAAAGTTCAATTATGGCTTTGTCCACGTATGGGAATAATACTCATATTTTACCAAAAGGAAAAAATGCAATTGAGAATAGAGAAGCATGAATGGGCAGCGGGGAACCATATGGGAGCGTGTGAGGTAGATAACGAGATCCTTTGGTGGAACAAAACAACCCAAGTATTTGTTAGGACTAAACAAACCAGTTCAAGCGCGTTTTCCCACTAGACAGAAAACGCTGGGTGGGGTTTAGACGCTGCACCACATGGGAGCAGCAGTCTGTGGGGATGTGGACATCAGTGGGTCATGTCACAGCTAATTGTCTCTAGTTTGTTTGTATTTTAAATTCGCTCAAGTGTGGGTTTGAGTGGAAAGAAAAGTTTTTTTTGGTGAGGAAATATGAACCAGGTCATTATGGGTATAAATCACAATTAAACCCAGAATTTTAAAACAGATTATTTTAATGAAGCCACATTAAATGAAGACCTGAACTTTCTTATAATAGGAAAGGTAAGGATACTCTGAAGTTGGCTTCAGCAGAGGCGCAAGACTGAGTTTATTTACATTATTAATTGGGTCAAATTGCTTAGAGTTTTTACTTTAGAAAAAAAGACACTAATTCATTTCTACTATACAAAATAAAATCAAAATATTGGCTTTAAATTGTTTTGATATCATTTTGCCACCACTTTATTCCAAAGATAATTAAAAAACAGGTTTTGATCGCCTATAAGTTTTCAAACAAGTGATACATATCACTTAATATTCTACTACCCCTGAAATTTCAGTGTGGGAATACCATGGTGAGCACCTTCCCTAACCATACCACCATGTAAGTAGCATTCCTAAGTTAGTCAGGTAGGTCTTTATCAATAAAACTTACAGATGCACTGGTGATCATCAAAACAGTTTTCCTAAACTTCCCTGAAGGTGAAGAAAGAGTAGTAGAATGTAAGAAATACCCATAATAATTTTATAATAATATAGATGGTGCAAGAAATTCAGTAGTAGGATCAGCTTTAGGCATAATAACACCACCAGGTATTTTTTTGAGTTAAATAAAGGAGTTTGATGGTTTGCCACCCTTATGACTGATGGGACATGGTCCAACATTTTTGAAATAGCATAACTATTGCCATATTGCTTTATAAAACATGTTCCACCTCCTAATTGTGGTGAATTATAGTGGGGTTAGCATAGGATTCTCAGGGGGATATGGTATACAGAAATGGCTAAGGCTAGCCCCACAAGAGCTTATAAAGGGCACCAATATATTTGTAATCAAATTAAAAAATGGCTTTTTCAGGTTTTAAAGGCGCCATACACATCTGATATATTAATGGACATCACTATTGATACCATTATGACAGACTCCCTTTTGCTGATGGTTTGAATTATTCAAAGTAAAGGAGTTCCAGAATGGGAAGGATATGAGATTAATACTAATTTGAACCTTGAGGCAAGGAATCTGCTGACCCTCAAGTTCCACCAAAAGCGAAGATTGAGCTTCAAAAGACTCTCCTATTATCAGAAGAGAATGGCTGTTTTCTAGGTATTTATAAGGAATATCCACTGTAAACCAAATTTCAGCTAAATTAATAGATCCATTTTGGTTGTGGAGGGGAGATTATACAGAAGAGCACCAATTTTATGGTCAAAGGCGTTAAGTGGAGCACGCCATACCTGGATTCTCATTGAACAATATATATACTTTTTGGGGTAAATGATGTTTGGATGATGTCAAGCCAAAGTAGGGCCTGGAACTGACTACAATAATTATATAAATAAAAACATCTAGGGTGCATAATTCTATAATTCCGCAATGTACCAAAGACTGTAAATTAACTTCACAGGTTGGTAGATTTATCTGATAAAGTTCCATTTTTTGAAAGAAAGGGTTGTTGCAAAAATAGCCCAAATGAGTTCCTCAATCATTTGATAGAAAATGGACTATTCACTCTCAATCTGATGCATTCTGTCTTCACTAACTTCTAGACTCTGGCCCCTGGCCTGCTGATTCTTCTCAACACTATCTGGATATTGACTCCTCGTGGCTCTCAACTAAATAACTACTTCCAGGCTAAAATATTAGAGAAAATAATGAAAGACATTAAGAATGTTTCCTATGTACATCATTACAATTTAAAATTTATTTAAGGCATGCCAACCAGGGGACGGAAAGTACTGATATCAAAGAGTAAATGACAACACCAAAACAAAAAAGAATAATTGGAACAAAAAAACCTCCAACCAGGCAGGGAGGGATTGACCTTTAACCCACCATGGCAGAGGGGGAGGAAGGGATGGGAGGCGCATCTGCATGTGTTCCAACCACATCAGGTGAAACAGCATTGTAGAAGTGTAAGGAGACTGATAGCAAGGGCTTCTGGGAATTAGCATGTTGGGGGTCAAGGTGTAGTATAAAAGGATTGAGATACGCAATATTTGCCTTGATGATAGCTTCAACTAATTCTGCCACATGATGTTCAGCCCAAAGTCTGGCATCATGAAGTAAGGAAAAAATGAATATATTTTTCCTAGTGATAGCAGTTTTTGGGTCAAAGTTCAATAGGGAAGCAACATGCATGCAAAGTTGTTGGCAGCATCTTCCAATTTGTTGATTTCATCCTGCGCGCTTTTGGAAAAAAGGAGGGTTTAGATAACTACAGACAGGCCATAATGGAATTCTTCAACAGATCTTGCAACTGCAAAACGGAGTTGGTGTCAAGAGAGTGTCTGTAACTCTCTTGTTCCCAGCAAGGTGATGTGGGATTCAAACCCACATTGCTAGGGAACTAGCCATTAATAAAAGGGTAAGAAGACACCTTGAACGGTGCCTGTGCCAAAGGTACCCCAGGCAAGGGTGTAGAACGCAACATATAAGACCAGGTAAGTTAGGAACATTACAGCTTGAGTTGACCCCAGAGGGGAGTCCATAATCAAGTGTAGTTTAGTGTCAGGGAGCTTAGGTGCCTCGATCTGGAGGGGACCTGGGCGGTCCAAGGGAGCACCTGGGATTTTGGTGAATTGCAATAGAAGGTAGTGGCCCACATAGTTGGAGACCTCCCCAAAGAGGTCCGCCACCAAGTTATCCCAAGGAACCATAAGTTAAACGTAAAAAAATGGGTATTTTATTTAAAGAAAGTTGACCAACAAGGAATGTTGGTCACAAAAACATATTTAAAGTGTGCCGGGGAAATTTGGGTTCTGCGGAAATGTGCCCAAGCCTTGATGCTCCAATAAACAGATGCTTCCATCCATTTTAGTAAAATACACCAGAAGTGCCTTCACTTGAGTAATTGATTGAAGCCGTATTTTACCTGAGTTTAAAATTTCATAGCTGGATCAGGACTCAAACCCTTGCTCTCCAACCAAGCGAATTGAACCATCTTCATTTAAAATATAAATCGTTCGTTTTAGTACCTGAGCTGAGATCAGAGGCTGGGCGTTTTGCACCCCCTTAGTATCAAGCTGGGCATGCTTGGCTTGCACCCAGCGTTGATCTAAAGTGTGCTTCAGGTCAGGGAGAGCCTGAAGTTTCACCTTCTGGGCTTCCTGTCACCCAGCCTTATCTCTAGCATCAGTTCCTACTATGATGTCATCCAACCATGACAGTTGGTGACAGTGTGGGGAGGCCACCGCCGCTAAGGCAAGCTGGTGGTCGCTCTGGAAGGTGATAGCATTGGGTTTTGTGTCATATCATCAGGGCGGGATAGGTTTTTCAAAATCCGAGGAAAAAAATTATCCCAGTCATACCTCTATGGGGTTTCCTCCCTTAATTTGTCAACTGTCATTTCAACTATTGAACCTGATTTGTCAACCTCATCCAATAGGAACAAAGGATTTTGGTTCATGAGAATAGTGGAGGCAAGATTAGGATGGGTGGTAGTAGGCAAATGGGAAGCTTCTTTGGGGCAAAAAGTGGTCTAAGCCTGATTCCAATTGTTTGGGGTGAATTAAGGTGAGTGAACGTGGCTGGGGGTTGTGGTGGGTGCAGATTTCCCACTCTGGCCCTAGCAAACAAGAGTGCTGGGTGGGGGGCAACAAAAATCCCATTCCAATGCCGCTGACAAGGTTTCAAGAACAGTACCAGATGAAGCGGTCTGGAAGCAATATTTTTAGAATAATCAAATCCAAAACAGAGGGGACAAAATCTTTCAACCATTGTTGAAATGAGCCCAAAAGAAAAGTTCTGGTGCTGCCACAATGCAAACAAGCGAGGGATATGTAAAGCAATGGCGGAGTGGTGCGGTGTGGGTTGATGGTGGCAGTGGCGTGCAGGTAGCAAGGCGCTCTGCTCCAGAAGAAACGGCAAAGATGAGGTTGAGCTGAGAGCCATAAGCCATAAGTCTCAAAATTAACAGTTCATATAGAATTTGGGGTGGGAAGTGTGAAGGGAGATTTGCAAATGAGACCATTAATGTGGTGTCAGAAGTAGGATTAGTACTGGTTGGTGGATTTTTAAGTGGAGAAGATGCTTGAAGGTGCTTTTTTACCTTAAATCCAACAAAAGGGTGTTTAAAACCACTTATAATAAAAGTAAATAAACAATATGTCAGAAAATCAACTATGGGCTCTGCTAGTTGGCAGGCTAACCAGTATGAAGACTCGTCAGCCCTTGCCTTTTCACCTTGGTTGTTGGGGCCAGCAGCGCTGGCTAACCCCTTGGTGTGTCACCTGTGCCATTTGAGGATCCCCTAGCCTCATTCCCTAAACAACGAAATAAATATAAACTTAAATCATAAAAGAGAATGAGCAAAGGAAGATATTTATTGAAAGGGAAGCGCCAGGTATTTATACTATTTACAAAAGGGCTACTGTGCCCACCGCCAACCTATCAGCTCTTTCGCTGGTTCTTCCAGCCAACCACTTCTCTTCTTCTACTGCACTATTCTCTTCCCTGGTGTCGACCCTCTCACTCCATCCTTCCCAATTTGAATTAGTTTTGGCTCATCCTCAGCCTCAAGTCGCCGGTGAGACATATAAATAATTAATCTAAATAAACACCAAATTTGGATTTGACCTTTGAATTGATAATAATGTGCTGGAAACAACTTTGCCACTCACTTTGTCTTGGAATATCTTGGCATCTTGCTGACATCTTTTCTTGACTTATTTCAGTTAACTGATTAAGAATTGCCTTATTCAGATGATAATGATTATACTAAATGAGGCACCAGAAACAACCTCAGCCACCTCAAACTCATAATTGTTGGATCCACTAACATCAAATAAGAAGTACAGGCAGCGATTCATAGATGGACAATTAAAACAAATACATCAGCTTTCTTCCAGAAATTCCACAATGGACCACAAATGGCAGTTGGCTTCAAACACTAATTCTGCTGACTGATACCAATTGGATCATCCTCACCCATTAGTTGCCAGTAATCCTTATACTAATTTGGGGACGCTGATTGGCCCCACACAGACCTAATTCCAAACTTGGCGGAATATTAATTTCATCTCAACCCAAATTGGGGTGCAACTAACCAGCAATCACATTAAATCATATGAAATTTAGTCAATAAGCCATTCCACTGGGATTGGCCATATCATCCCAAATAACTATTAATCATTGGAGGATTTCATCTGGTTAAAATTTCTACACAATAAAAACTAGAAATGGTATTTTTTTACATGTTTATTATTTTCAACAGGAGATAAGAAACGAACCCCCTTAATAAGTTGATACTTAGTATTTAGAAAGGTTGAAGCTTGAAGTTTAGATTGCTTAGTTAATTTCAAATTAATAAATATGGGCGGTGGTCCTATCAGATCATTCAAAACTTGCCTTAATTCATGAATTGTCCAATGGAGTGCGATGACAAGTACTTTAAATCCGTGAGGTAGGGGCTTGATATATTTTATCCAATCATTTTTCAAGAAATTATTTGCATACAAAAAGGATCCCTCCAACCCTATAAAATGA
>JAKSZP010003568.1:0-19644 GCA_022478985.1 Massospora cicadina | reverse complement strand
AACTCTTATAAAAGACATAGGTAAACTGGGGTCCCCAATCGCTAATAATTTCTTGAGGGACCCCATGAAGCTCAAACACATGAGTGAAGAAGAGCCTAGCCATCTCATCTGCAGTTACTGTGGTTCTTCAAGGAATAAAATGAGTGGACTTTTTAAATTGGTCCACCACTACCATGATGGCATCGTAGCCATCAGATACAGGCAATTCCACAATGAAATCCACTGACAAGGAAGTCCAAGCCCTTCAGCATTCTGAACTGGTAACAAAAACTCCGCTAATGGTATTAATTTGGTTTCATTGATTGCAGATCAGGCACTTCTTACAATACCTGCCCATCTGAGTGGGTAACCCCTTTTAATTATAAGTGCGGTTAATAAGTTCCAGAGTCTTTGCCTTCCCAATATGACCAACGGTGATTCCATAATGATGGTCATTGATGATTTCCAGGCAAAGTGGTCCAGCGGAAACCCATAAGCGCCCCTGAACTACACCATATCATCCTTTACGTGGTAACCTTTGGTGATGCCCTCCTGATTAAGTTCGCTCTTAGCAAGAGCCATAGTATATTTGGCTGACAAAGGCTGAGAAAGTACTATCTTTCTGAACATACTTTATTCCTCCACATTTTCCAGAGGAGCGAGCTCTGACCTGTGGGTCAAGAAGGGAAGTTGAGACACAATCTTACCCAAGGGAATAACTAACTGTGTATTATGTACCTTCACCTCCTTCATATCAGAAGCTAATGCAGGGTTGAGACTTAAAGCATCTGACTAACCATTCTCCTTGCCCTTAGTAAATTCATAAGAAAATGTAAATTGGGTAAAGTACTCATTTCAACGGGTTAGCTGTGGGGTCAAGATATGAGGTGCGCAATAATACAGCAAGGCATAGTGATATGTATGTACACAGAAAGGTTGGAATGAGCCATGCAGGTGATGTCGCCAATAAGTCAGCGCCTCAACCACTGCTAATGCTCTTTGCTATAAACGGCGTAGTTCAACTCAGACAGAGAAAAAATTACTGGAAAAATATTCCACCGGAAGCTCTATTCCATCTTCACCTACTTGTAATAAGGCAACCGCTATAGCAAAGTTGGAGGCGTCATTAAACACAATGAACTCTTTTGAAGGATCAACATGGCAAAGAACGGACGTGACAACAGGGTGCACTTTACTACTTGGAAAGCATCATTAAAATGGGGGACCAATGGAGCACTTTTGCCACACTCGCCTTATACAAGGGTGCTGCCACTTCAGAAAGATTTGGTGTGAACTTCTTAAGGAACGTAAACGTCCCCAAGAAGCTCCTCAATTTTTTAACCAAGGTTGGGGTGAGCCACTCACTAATCACCTTCTCCTTGTCTGGAGTTATCATTTGTCCTTGTCAAACATGACGTTGCCCGGGAAGGTGACCTGGGACTTGAAAAATTCACACTTACTGATCTTGAGCGTAAGGTTGGTTACCTATAACCGTTTCACCACTTTCTTAAGGTGTACTTCATGGGACTCACGATTAAGGGAAATCATAAGAATTTCATCCATATATAGGTAACCGCACATACCCACAGAAGGTCCCCCAAAGCTGCATCAATACGGCGTTGAAAGATAGCAGGGGCATTCTTAAGCCTAAAAGGCATGACCCAAAATTGGAAAATACCTTTTTTCATATGAAATGCGGCTAACCACTCCTGGAACTTCTTAATCCAGATCTTAATGAACGCATTTAAGCAATCCAGTTTGGAGAAGACTTTTGCCTTCTACACTTAGTGTGCAATCTGAGAATCCAAAGGGATGGGATGTAAATCTAGTATAGTAACATTTTTTAGATTCCCATAATCTACACAAGGGCGTAAAGTCCCATCAGCTTTCTCCACAAATAGAAGTGGGAGCAATATTTGGGAGGTACACTAAAAAATCGCACCTTTGTCTAACTGCTCCTTAACCCATATATCTAATGTTTTTTCCTCCCATACAATCAAAGGGTAAATCAGGGAAAATATATGCACCAGATCAACATTGAGCTTGAACTTGCAATGAAACTCTGAATGAGCAGGTAATTCATTGGCTGAAGCCAAATCAAACGAAGATTCCAGACCTTCCAAACAGGAAGGTAAAGGCACCTCCAATGAGAGCTTCAGCAATGGAGCGAGACTTAGAGTGTGGAAATTGGGCCAGTGGGGCAAGTCTCCCTAAAATTAACCTCAGACAAAGGAACAAGTAATATAAAACCATTCTTTGATGTTAAGGGTAGGGTATTGTCTCTCAAGGTGGCCCTGACGTCAAACTTTCGCCACCATTCCACTCACAAAATAATGGAATACAAAAGGTTTTTGATTGCTTGGAAAGGTTCCGTCAAAAGATACTTGACCAATTGATAATACACTAACCCTAGTACCTGTAGGGTGGGAATACCTTGAGAAGCCCCTCCCCTAACCATACCACCTGGAAAGTAACTCATCTCAATGTAGTCGGCTAGGGCTTGGTCAATAAAAATTCTCAGAGGCTTTAGTATCTACCAAAATAGTAGTGCTGATTTTTCCTAAAGGGGATGAAAGGGTAGCAGTCAATAAAAAATATCCCAATTGATATTTACTTATAACAGAAAATACAACACTTCACCAAAATCTTCTTCAGGGTCAAAAACCCCAGGGTACGTTTTTTCATCATAGAAAAGAGAGGAATATTTGGCCACTCTTACTACCAAGGCCACATATCCCAACATTTCTTCAGCAACTGAAAAAACGTTTTTATATTGTAATTGTAACTCCTTCTCCACCTCCTGGGTTCCACAATCATTGTGGTGGTCAAGCGTGGGTTTTCTGAAGTGATTTGATATACAAAATAGGGTTCGTATCTGAGCCATAAGAGTTTAATGTAGTTTGGATGTATATATGGATACGTCATTATAAAACTCATTTTTTGTTGTGAATGACCCTCTTCCTATTTTAGCAAAGGGTTGTCCAACGTTATCTATGGCCATCACCACCAGACCCTCCGTTGAGGATACCTCCTGCACCAACTGAACGCGGAGCCATAGAAAAAACCAGTTTATTTTAATCAATTTTACTAATTTTGGCGGAAAGTAGGGGAATCACAAATCTCAGTTTGCGAAGCATCCATCTCTAATGGGTATAAGCAAGAAGGGTGGGTACTTTCCATTCAGAGGTAGCAAGAATAACACTGAGATGCTCCAACCATTGGGAAAAAGAGTAAACAGTGGTGAGCCTCGCACGGCTATGGCTAACAGATGGCGCACACCATTTGCACTTAGAAAAGTCCCACATGGAAAAAGTTCATGCAAGTAAAATAAAGTGGTTGATCAACTAATGTAAGGATAGTTTATAGTACTCTCCTGTTTCTAGTGTGGTAGTGCACGGTGCACAGACTTAATGACAGGGAACCAATCATTAGTAATAAAGTTACTAGAGACTCACAGTGGGTTCTTGAGCTGTAATAACTTAGGTTGAGGATTATCAGTAGAGGGAAGAACCAAAATTGAACTAAAAACAAGATGTGAGTAAACCCCAAATTGGGGTTCATACCCAAGCGGTGCTCTGAGGGGAGAGTGTATAGGAGGCACAGGTTGTAGGAAACCTGGGCGGCCCAACGGGGATGAGCAAAGAGATTTACAGTATTTAAAATTATTAATCTAACGTTGCATGAGATCTCCTTAAAGAGTTTCACGCTTAGGTTCGTCCAAGATAACATATATAAAAAGTATACTAGCAAAGGGTTCTTTATTATGATGAAAAAGTTGACCTATGAGAGAGATTGGTCTAGAGTAGACAAATTCAAGGAAATTTGGGGGAATCAATCAATGGAATTAGTGCTAAGCTGAGGCGCTAATAAGCACACACTTTCATCAGGAAGTGTGTTATACTTGATAAGCGTCCAAACTCAGGTTATCATTTGTAGGAGAGGCCAGCCCAAGATAGAAATTCTGAAAACTGAACGGGTTTTGAGACCACGTTTGCCAAAAAACTGAGCAAACCATCATTTTTAATCGCAAAGCTGGTTTGTTTTAACACCCTTGCTGTTATACAGGGCCACAATTCTCTTACAATCCTATGACCAACCAGGGTATACCTCGCCTTAACCCAGCATTGATCCAAGGTATGTTTGAGGTCAGATAGGCCATCCAACTTCACCTTCTTTTTTTTAGTACTAGATGCCAACTTCACCTTCTTGGCTTACTGACATGCAGCTTTATCCTCGGTTTTTGTCCTCATTATTATGTATTTTTCAAGCCATTACAATGGGGGTAGCGTTTTCCAACTATTTTGGCACAAATCTCCTCAATTTGCCATACTAATTTGGCTGAGGCAAGCATGGTGACAGGGGGAGGAATCTTCAGAGGGAGGGCTATTACTCAACGCTCATCTAACTTATGGGCGTGATCTCCCTGTGACACAAGAGGGATAGCTGCCCTCTTCAGACCCTTTTTTTGTGGGGAATAGGAACACTGCTCAGTATAAGAGAGTGGATGCTCCCCCAGACTTACATTACCATTCCCTTTTTCCAAGGGGGCACCACCACCAGAAAATTGAATGAGAGCTATTTTTTGAGCTTTAGGTAATTTGATTGCCATCAAAGCAGCAATCTTAGGGGGAAGACAAAGAGCTTCTGAGTGATAGGCATGGAAAGCCTTGATCAGCTCTGAGAAGTTTGCACAATTGTGGGCTCTGACTCAACTGTTATTATAGGCCAGATAGCCTTTCCAAGCGACGATATATTAAACTGACTGCCAAGGTTTATGGGAAGCCAGGATGCCCACCACTTCAGCTTCCTCCACATCATTGATCACAATAGGCTCAAGATCCAAGGAAATTGCCCCTTGAATGGGGATAACAGAGACACATGGAAGACTAGGTGTTGTTTTCAGTCAGGAAGCAATTTCAACCGGAAAGCACCATTACCCAAATCATCCTCCACCAATTGGGGGCCCATACGCTTACTTGCAATCGTCTGAGAGAGTACCTAAATCTGAAAATGTCAGATGTCAAGCATGATTTATGAACTAACATGGACTTTGTGAGTTGGGAGCTGCTTCCTATCTGTAAATAACTTGTAGTCACTTATAGCCTTAGTGAGATGCTCCCAAACTAATGACTGCGTTGTCTGGATATGTTGGGCATGATCAGTGGCGGCTGGTACCTATGAGCGAAGGCACGGGCCAACTGAGAATGAGGGGCTTTACCCCAAGGTCGCTTCATATGGGGAGAATCCAGTTGAGGCATGCGTTCCGTTATTATATGCAATTTGAGCAAGGTGGAGGTCATCAGCCCAGATATCATGAGTAGCAGCCATTTAGCAGCGCAGGTACTGTTCAAAGATCTAATTCCCGTTCAATTGGCCATCAGACTGAGGGTGGTATGCAGTGGAGTGGCAGGACGTAATCTTCAAGATTGCCAGGAGCTCATTCCAGAATTGTGCTCTGAACTGTGGCACAAGGTTGTTAACAATCTCTTGTGGGAGGCCAAACATTGAGAACACATGGCACACGAAAAGATGAGTAGTTTCCTCAGAAGTAATAGTGGAGGAGCATGGGATGAATAGAATTATCTTATGAAGAGGTCAACAACCACCATCATTGCTATAAACCCATTGGAATTGGGAAGTTCAACAATGAAATCCATGGACACTGATGTCTATGAACCATCTGACTATTGTAAAGAATGAAGAAGGCCATTATTGCCCAACTAGTCCGACTTGGCCACACACAAGTTATGCAATCTAAAATCCATACTGGAACTGCTTTTGACAAGCCCTTCCAATTATAGGTATGCTTGATTAAGTTAAGGCACTTCTTATTCCATGGATGTTTGATTACGGGAGGATCATGGCGAGCCTGAATTACTTCATCTCGAAGAAGGGGAGGAACCCAAACCATTAACTGAAATTGAATGAGACCCTCAGCAAGAGAGTACAAGGAATTTTTTACGCAGGGAGGGACAACCGTTCCAAAAGGTCCACCCCTTCTGCAAGGCAATTTGCGCTGCAAAAACTTAGGATTCTAGGTGTTTGGAGCTAATCCCACTGTCAAAACTATGTAAGTGACAATGGATAAGATTTGGGTGGGAGGGATGACCGTGACCAAAACCGCCTCCTCTAAGTCTATAGGGAAATGTGCTGGGTTATAACTTAAGAAGTCAAGAAGAACATCCAACGCTCCTTTACAAACTCATATTTGAAGTTAAAGCTGCACAAATTCTGTTAGGTTCGAGCTTGCCAGTGTGCTAACTTCTGTGGTTTGTGGAAGTAAAGGAGGGCTTGATGATCCGTTTGCACTGTAAACTCGTGTTGAGCGCCCTACAAAAGATACCGCCAGTGGGCAGGGCTTATGCCACGGCTGCCAGCTCCTTATCATAGATCACCCAGGACTGTTCAGTAGGAGAGAATTTTCAGGAAAAGTAGGCAAAGGGGTGTTCCGACCCTCGTGCTCCTAAAGCAATACAGACCCTACTTCAACAGATGACGCATCACATGCTATGACATATGGCATGGAGGGGTCCGCATGTTTTAGAATGGGGGGAGACAAAAACACCTCTTTGATCAGTTCGAATGCCTGCTGGCACTCAGGCTTTCAACAAAAGGGGACATTATTACCTGTGTTGGATGAAGTGGAGCGTCTAACTGGGATAGGGCAGGGGAGAACTTTTTTAAGAAGATTATAGTGCCCAAGAAGCTTCTCAATTGCTTTTGGGTTGTTGTAACAGCCACTCACGGATGGCATCCAACTTGTTGGGGGTAATGGCGTACTCATCTTTTAAGATGAGATTTCTCAGAAAATAACCTTCTACTCTTAAAAACGCATTTTGAAGGCTTGAAAAACAGGCTCGCCTTATGTAAGGCCGCCACAACCACTTCCAAGACCTTGTTATGTTATTCAGGAGTCAGGGAGTGTACCATGATATTGTCAATATAAGCAACTATGCAGGTGAACTGGGGATCACCCAGAACACTATAAACCATCCTCTGGAATGTGGCTGGTGCATTTTTTAGCCAAAAAGAATTACTTGAAACTTGAAAATGCCCCATTTTGTTTGGATTGCAGTAAGCCATTCCTGACCTTCCATCACTAAATACAATTGAAGAGAATTGACAAGATCTAGTTTTAGAGCACCCACGATTTGACAATTACTTGTCCAATTGTCTGTTCCAAAGGCAGAGGGTAGGGATTGTAAACTATGGTCTTATTGAGGTGACCATAATCCACAATTGGATGAAGGGAACCATCGGCCTTCTTGGCAAAGACAATGAGAGAGGAATCCGGGGAAGTTTCTTTAAAAAGTCATCCCTTCTGGAGCATATCGTCCAATCATGCGTTGAGAGCAACCTCCTCCTCTGCTGTATGGGGGTACAGTGGGCAGTTTATATTAACCACCTGTACAATGTCCAAAACCCCAAGTCGAATTTTTTTATGAGAGGGAAGAAAACCTGACTTGGTGAGCCAAAAATGCTCTGGTATCCCATCAACTCAACGGGAAAAACATCTGGAAGACTAACGGGGAACCAATGGTTATAATCAAACTTTATCCATAAGCTTTAGTGAGGGTATCCAACAATAGAAACTCGTTCTCCATGTGGCCATTAGAAAAACGACAACATATTAGACTTGAGGTGAATTCTAACCGGATGCTGATGCCACCAATCCATCCCCAAAATTAACGGAACACCAGGTTTGTCATTGTGGAGAATCAATTTGCAAAAGCTAAACTGGTGAACCAAGAAATAAGCTGGGAGTCATACTTTGTATGAGGGCTGGGAGGCCAACAAAGCAACCATCACCATAGGACCCAAGTCCAGGTCAGGATCCAGCTGGTGAGCCAACTCAGCGCTCATAATGTTACCTACTGCTCCAGTGTCCACCAAGGCCACAAAAGACACCTAGTGTGATCCAATACGAATTTTCATTGGTAATATAAAGTAGGCGGAGTTCTTTTTATTGGCAGCTATGGTCGAGTCTGAAGATAAGGATTAGATTGTGACAGGATTTAAAAAACCCAAGGTTCATGACAGAAAATTTTTCATAACTTGGAATGCCAGAATACACTAACATGGGCGCAGGGGCTGTGGCAACTTTTGTATCAAATCAAATACTGATTAGGAGTCGGGTTTGACAAAGACCACGTCAGCGGCCCCCATCATGAAAATCCTATTTTGGAGGGTGCTGAGTAAATACTGGATACACTGGGCTATTTTGGCCAAAATAGAACTCTTTTACAACCCTATTCATCTGAAAGAAAATGACCACTGCTGCGCCCATCTCAACAAGAAGGACGGAAATGGTTAAAATAATAAACAGTTGATTATGTCATGGAAAATAAAGGTGTTTTAGACCGGCCTGCCAGTTTATGTGCCAAAAACGACCAAATGATGAGCCCAAATACCAGAGGCACTTCTGCATAAAAGACTGTTGTTAGGAAGGGAACAAATTTCGCCAACAAACGCCCATGGTTCATAATTGCTCTATAAACCTAGCAACAAACCAGGCAAACATGGCTCTGGCCCATGGGTTTTTGAAATAATTGAGTTGGAAAGGGCGGTTTGGACTTTGTCATATAAAAACTGGAATCTGGAAATGTGATTTTATTGGAAAAGTAAAAGTAGAAAATTGACCATCAATTTACTCAGTGTGATACAACTGTTTAAATTGTGGTCAATTTGGGAATAAATTATAAAAGCACAGGATCTAGGCCCTCAAGATTTGATCTAAATTGGTAAACACTAGAGGGAGGGGAAAATGATCTCAATCTAAATCAACTTTGAAGGAATTGGCAGTAGGCCAAGTCACTGTTGGTTCAACTGTGGATTCTTGACTCGCAATTTCACTGCGTTTCCAATGTTATCACGATGGCATCTAGCCTGATGGGCAACAGGAATCCCCAAGGCAACCTCACATAGGGGCGGTCCCAACTGGTCAAAACAGGTTCGAGATACCAACCTTTCCATGCCTGGTCACTTTGGCATCCGTTCAGCTGAGTGAGATGTATTGAATGATGATTCTGATTTTTGAAGATAGGGTTTTGAGCTATTGACAACATTTGATGATGAAAAAACATGCCCGTCAGGTTTTGTCCCTAATGTTTTTGGGGGGTATTTTAAATTGTCAATAACATTGCTTAATGGCCTGATGCCATTAGCAAGCTTGACTAAGGATTTGTCACTAGACACATTTTGATTATAAGGTACACGCCTGTCAGGCTTTGTCCCCATAGGGTTTAAAGAAAGTTTCAAATGACGACATTTCCCAATAGACTGATGCTGTCAGACATTTGCCATCCCAGCTTCAAGAAAAGAATGTTTTAGGTCAAAATAGACCAAAAGGGGAAATTTTGGACATTTATAAGTTCACAATTATAAAAAGGATGATTTAAGTAAAACTAACAATTTTATCAGCCAAAAGACCTTGGTTGATTCTTAGTGGAACCATGCAAATTGGGGGGACACTTTTACAAATAATATATTGGAAAGTGATATGAAGTCGGGAAGTTGAATTGCCCCAACCATTTGGGGGAACATGGGGAGTCCATTAGAGGTTTCTCCTAAGATCACGACTAGTTCAAAGCAAACACCTAAGTGGGGACCACCCCTTTTATAAGGCTTGGCAGGGGTCCCCCAAGTGCAATAATTTTCTCTACTGGGGATTGGCATAAATATAATAATTTGTTACCCATGGGTACGTCTTGTAAAAATAACTCCCCATCTTTTGTTCAGCCAACGTGAAATAAGTTTTTTGAGATTTGATCAGCCAAATTTACATATTTCTTAATTTGGACTATACTAAGATATTACAAACTTATAATTAAATTCTTTTCATCCCTCAATACAGTTTAAGTAATGAATCTTCAGATATTGAGAGGGTTAGTTACTCTTCCCCCACGCCAACAATAATAAAGCATTTAAAACCCAGTTTATTGATAATTAATGTTTTTTATCCTTATCATAAATAAATCAGTTGTGGAATCCAAAGGTAGCCAAGCACCAGCGAGCAACAAATAAGCTGAATTCCCACAATTTGGTGCTCACTACAGGTGACCCTGTACATCACAAAATCAACTAAAAAATGGAGGCTTTTAATTGAGTAAACCTCTAACTCCTCCCATCAAACTGAATTAAGAATAGTTGCTCTGGAAAAGCAACTTGCAAGCGCTTTATCACATCTTAAAGAGATTGAGTAGCGCCCCTTAAAATTACCTCCTAAAGACAATTACACCCCCAGTGAAGGGAGAATTGCTTCCTTTTTGTATATTTACAAATCTGCCATGCATGGCGCAACTGATAAGCAAAAAATTCAACACATCCTTCCTTGCTTAAGTCGCTTTTCACAAGAGAAATTAGTCCCTTATATGGACAATTTGCTATCTGGGCAGAGGTGAAAGAGGTTTTTTTGGCTGAATTCGGTTTAAAGCAGAGTCTACACGGGGAAAAACAGGCCTTTATGCGCCTTAGCATATATGAGGGCGAACTGATTGCTGCCTTTGATGAGCGATTTTACCCCACTGCGCAAAGGTTGTCAACTACTAACATGCTAACCCTTGATGATGCTATTAAAGCCATGTAACTGGGTTAGCTTCCCACCCTCTCTATCCAGACATATCATTTCAGTAAAATGTCACTTCAAAAACATCTGCAACACAAAAGAGTCTCTATTAGACGTTGACAATTTCCATCCATGTGCAACAACAAAGAAGCTGAGGTGAAACTTTTTAGCTCTAATCATTGAGGAGCTTACGCCTGTTGAAAAGTTGGGGGTGAGCTCATCTGTGCCTACCCTCACAGTGAAACCTGCTTCCTCAGTGCGACTTAAAACAGATATCATTCCTTCCTGTAGGTCTAAGACCTGTGATACAGTTAATACCGTGCTCCCACACAAGCTCACTAATGCTGTGCCTTCCCCTCCAGCCAAGCTGGTAGTTTCAAGATCTAAGGATAACCCCTGCGACAATAAAGGGCTTGCTGTGAAGATTTATGGTCAGAAGATAGCTATTCAACCTCATGTGGCTGTCTCTCTTACCTCAATTGCGGCCTTGCCAGTTGTTGAAAATACCCTTGGGGATGATTATGAGGGGGTTAAGATGACGTTGGTTACTACTTATTGGGAGCATCCGCGGAAGTGGAGGTTCCTGATCCTTTGAACGCTGGAGGAGTAGATGAGACCCTCATACCTGAGGAAACATACCTCAGTCAAACTATAGGGTATCCACAAGTTATTGACACTGCCAGCAATGGCGATCAATTTTTAGCTGGATTGATTCGACCTCTTCAGTGGGTCCATACCATGAAAACCATCCTGGATAAATACCCTGAGACTGCTCGTAAACTAACCTCCACTTTACAGCTCAAGGAGGTATTAGCTGTTTCCTAACTTTGGAGGAACACTCACTAAGGTTGAAGTAATTATTCAAAAAGTCCAGGTAATGCTCATCCTGGAAACTGACTCCCCGGTTAACATAATTTGCCCTAAGATCATCAAAAAGATAAAGCTGGCGCCTGACTTGGAATACAATTAAGAAATTTTGAACTGTAGACCCAAATAACACCCATGTCATCAGGGCATACACTTCCTTCCCATTAAAATTGGGAAATCATCTTATTGTCCCCTGAAGTTGCCTTGGAGAACAACACTTATTATATGCTCATAGGTATCCAGTTTATGATTGACTATGGGGAATAATTACCATGAAGCAAGTTTTTTCTCAAAACTCAACTATGAAGTCCCTTTAGTATTATACAATAAAGAACCCAGAAAGAATGAATACTCTTGCCTGGTTGAATATCCCTTTTCAACTATGATTTTACATTATTCCACCTCTGGGCGCAACACAAAGAAATTGCCCAATTTAGTGGATGCTAGGGATGGTATCCCTTTCTAATCTGCAGACGAGGTCTTTATTAAGTCTGGTGAACTATGAATGGTTGACAAAAAAATCACGCTTTAAATCCCACGCCACTGTTAGTTGCACCTCATAAGGCTTGAGGGTGTTAGCCCCTTAGAGCCTCAGGAATTACCTGAGATATAAGACCTAGCCTACTAGAGGCCTACTACTATTCTGCTGGGAAACCTCACCGGCAAGGACATGGTTATAAGAAAACACTAGGAGATTGACAGAGGCTTATTGGTCCCCATAGAGGACATTGACGTATCCATTTAAATAGTTCTATGGCGGATTTGGGCTTACCATGGATAACCTGGTATGTACCTTACCCATTGCTCATATCTCGGATACAATGACCTCAGATAAGCTGGAAAAGTTCATACTTTACTAGAGGGCTATAGCGACATATTCTTTAGATAACGACTATGGCCACATGAAGGGCTGGAGCCATTCCATTAATGTGGGTAATGTCCATCCTATTAGGTCCAAACCAACCATAAGTCAAAGATGAAGAGCAGCAGATGAGGATGGAGCTTAAGCAGTTACTAGATGCGGGGTTACTAGTTCCTTCAAAAACCTTGGTCTTCTCCCATTTTGCTAATTGTGAAAATCTATAGGATATTAATTATTTCTTCCAATGACCCCTATTAACTTATTACTTTCACAGGTTTGGGTTTTATGAAATTCTCCGTGTTGTATAGTAGTTGATATAATTTTTCTGATAATAGTATGACGACTAGTATATGAGTTGAATGGAAGTATTAGATTATGGCCTAATGCTCGGCCAGTATTTCCTCTTAAAATACTTATATGTCTTGAAATAGGGATTCAGTCCCTTGTACCGCCTTGATCAATCTTCTCTTAGATCCACGTTTATGGTTTCTCTGGGTTGAAACACAGTCGGCAGCAATCCCCAATTTGATTCTGCTTCTTCTCTGAATCCCCTCTCAGATCCTTACTCTTTATCTTAAAGAGTCTTCCAATTATTATATGGAGCAATAATATCCCTGAGAAAGAATAGAACAAATGGATGCTGATGAGGTTTAGTAAGCTAATATTATAGTTAAAGAGATCTGGTATTTAGTGTTCTGGAAAATACTTTATACTGTATATTGATTGGTGAATTCTAGGGAATTTATAGTGGGGGATTCGGTGCCCAACCCTTGGTTGACCTCCTCAATGAAATGGCAGCTGTTGCCATTGAATCACCCATCCTCGTCTCAGCAGAGATGGTCTTCCCCATCCTAAATATGATTCCATCTTTGGACATACTCAAGACCTAAAACAGAAAGAGTCAGAAAATGTGTCCCTAATGTTTTCCTCTTGATCAAAGTAAACCAACCATATTTGGCAAGCGACCTGCTTAGGTAATGGGAATTGTTACCCATTAAGGCAGGTAGCAAACCACCTAATCAATTTGTTAGTTGCAGATAGCATCACTTGCCTCGCAACTTACTCCTTAAATTTCCAATCAGTTGGTGATGAAACCCAACTGATCTCAATCAGTACATTTTATAGTTAATCAACTATCAGATGTTCTATTTTGTTGACAATTCTGCCCAAAGAGATCTTAAGAATTCATCCAGATTTATCCTCAATGGATCTGAACAGGCGAATAACCTAAAATCCCCCAAACATAGGTACCCCAAAATCAGGGTTAACCAATTTTCAATTAACCTCGCCAGGGAATTATCCCCTAGCAATCCCTGGTAATCTAGCCAGCTGGGAATATGGGCAAAAATCACAACACATCCCCCCTTGCCTATACTTCAAGCGAGAAAAGGATTGGGGCAGGAGAACACCGCTTTAGACACTCAGTCAAATGCTTCACTTGATCAAATGGAAAATAATCACCAGTACTCAATGCCGCTTGGGATGAGCTTTAGCATGTAGCTCTCTTCCTCTTCCTCCTTGCTACTGCCTACTCATAGCACAGTCCTCATGATCTACTGTCATGCTGGGATGATCAATTTACTTGTGATGATATTAATCCTGGGATCTGGGTTTCCCCCCATCAGGGCATATGACCCACTGTCATATTCAGGATACTTGGTCCAGCGTCCTCAATTTCCTATGTAAAAATTTACTTAGTACTAGGATTGATTATCAGCTGACAACTCAGTAACCTTTTTACTTCACAGGTTCGATTTCCTCATGCACTTTGTTGCGTTGTATAGAATGTATTAATCAATAATAGTATGGAGACTGCAGTGCGCGGCCCAGGCTTCCTAACGGAAGTAGTCCGTCCTCAAAGGGGCCTGCGACAAGGGGACCCCCTGAGCCCACTCTTATACAACTTCAGCCTTGACCCACTACTGCGAAATGTGAATGCACAACTCACTGGGGTCCATGTGCCAGGCCAAACCCCAGTCAAGATGATGGCATTTGCAGATGATTGCGTGGTAGGGGTGTCTAATAAATAAGATGCACGCGCGCTTGAAGCCCTCATCCAGGAATATTCCCGGGTAAGCAACGCGGCACTGAACGCCTCCAAAACCGAAATCATCCTCCTTGGTCGGTTTCAGAACTGCTGGGTCCCAGCAAGTAGTTCTCAACCCAGCCCATCTGCTCGCCCAAGTCCACGCCTTACTAACTCAGAACACACCGCTCCACTGGTGCTCCCCTTTGTGCCACGACCTACCATAGGACTGGTACGCCATTTGGGCGTGTGGTTGGAGGCAGGAGGATACGCGTTAGCAGTAATGGAGTGCCATATACTGGACAACGTGACGAAGCTAATCGCCTCTCTCAGAGCCCACCCTACTACCCTCACTGGCAGGGTTGTTCTTGCCAACTCTATGCTCCTATCCAAAGTCTGGTTCGGAGCCCACGCCATCCCCTTCTCCCCAAGCTTCTTCAAATCCCTGTATGCTTTGCTACAAGGTTGGCTTTGGTCAGGCCGCCCTCCACCAGTACGGCTAGAGGTCATGTTTTTGCCCTCATCATCATGGTGGCATGGGCCTACTTGACTTCAAAGCCCATGCCGCCAAGATCCTAGGCACCTGGATTGCGGCCGTCACTGCTCCTACACTCCCATCCCAACACTGGTCCCGCGCATCCCGCTCCAACATCTCCCGAGCCTTGGGCCTCAACAATCCATCAAACCCCCACTCCCTGATGAAATACCTCGCATCACACGCATCAGCCATAGGTCCTCACGGGACCAAAACCCACTACAAACGAATCCTACTCTCCATGCGAAGCGCAGAGTTGAGAATTTGTATTAGTGGTCATACAACCCGAAGAGGCCGCCCCTCTCCTCAGTTCACACAAGAGGTACGGGGGCTACCCATCCATGATGGCGTGATCCCCATTCGACCCCAAGTCCTATCCAGGGTGGACTACCTGGACATGATGGACATCCCTTATCTACTGAGACCCAAAAGACTATCTGGAAATACGCACACCATCCTCTGTTGCAGCCTCAAGTCCGCTCCCATGCGTGGCGCTGCCTGAGGCGGGTGTATCGTACAGCTGAGCGCTCTAATGCTTTACACTCATCCTGTGTCGTGTGTGGCCAGTATGGAACGCTGTTTCACCGCCTGGAGAAGTGCCCCACCTCTAAAGTAATATGGCGCGAAGTCCAACGTCTGCTAGGCCAGGATCAAACACATCCCTTCAGTCTGTCAAAAGATATGTTTGCTTCATCAATGGCCTCCCCTCCCACCCTCCCTTCGTGCTCTGGTGGTTGCAATTTCCATGTGGACTATCCACACGATTGTCTTGGATGCTATCGCCGGATCCATCCCCACCCTCCATGAAGCTGTCCACAGATTCCGGTCTCATTTGGTGGATCACTTTCAAGCGTGGATGTTTGGTTATCTCCCACCACGTCGCCAGCAGCTGGTCTCCTCCTGGTTCCCAGTCTGGTTCATCAAATCAGACCCCTTCCTCCACACGTGCTCAATAGTGGCTACGCCCCCTACACACGTTCCCTCCCCTTCCCATAAGTGGCGTTCCCGCTGGCAACAAGAGATAGCATCGCTTCTCTGGGGTGCCTCCCCTGGTACTAAGTTTTGTCTCATCTGAGTCATATTCGGAAGTGTCCGTCCCATGGTCAGCCTTCCCCGCAATAAATTTAGAATTTAAAATTTAAAATAATAGTATGGAGACTATTATCCATAGTTGAGTTTGAATTATAAGGCCCAACGCTTTGGCCAGTACTTATAATTAAATACTCTGTAAGTCGTACTCATAGGGATTTGTTCCCTGATTCCTTGTCCACATGATCTCTATTAAGATACCCCAGTGACAGTCTCTCTCAGCTAACACACAGTCAGCAGCTATCCCTGATTGTGGTTCCTTCATCTCTAAATCCCCATTCGGATCTTTACTCTTCTCAATGAGAGTCTTCCAATTATTGCCTTCTGCAAAAAATATCCTTGAGATAGAATGACACAATAGAAGCTGATAGTCCAACTATACATCAATTTGATTATATTACTATAAAGTATAATACTTTTGTAGATAATAATAATGTCAATAATAATAATAATGTGTTTATTATAATAAATCAAAAAAATTATTTAGTTGGAGTTTTGGCTGTTTAACCCTCAGTTGACACCTCTTCAATGAAATGGTAGCTGTTGCCATTGAATCACCCTTCCTTGTCTCAGCAGTGATGGTCTACCCCATCCTGGCTAGGATTCCATTGTTAACATCCTCAAGACCTCAAACGGAAAGAGTCAGAAAATGTCTCTCTAACATTTTCCTCTCGATCCAAGTGAACCAACCATAATTGGCTAGCGACCTGCTTAGATAATGGGACTTATTACCCATTATGGCAGGTCACTTCACCAACCAATCAATTGCTAGTTGCAGGCAGCATCAGTTGCCTTGCAACTTGCTATTTATTCCCAATCAGTTGGTGATGAAACCTGACTGATCCCAATTGGTACACCTGATAGTTAATAACTATCAGATGCCCCTATTTTGTTGGCCACTCTGCCCGATGAGATCTTAGGTATTCATCCAGATTGATCCCTGATAGATACGACCAGGAGTATATCCCAAAATCCCACAAATGTAGTTCCTCCAAAATCTGGGCCAACCAATTTATGATTCACTTCTCCTTAGGAAATTTTTCCCTAGCAATACCAGGTAATCTAGCAGACTGGGAATATGGGCAAATATCCAACAAATCCCCCCTCTTGCCTTGATTTTAGCAAGAAAAGGACCAGAGCATGTTTACACTGCTTTGGACACCTGGTTGAATACTTCATTGGTTCAAGTGGAGTACACTCGTCAATACTCAACGCTGCTTGGGACAGCCTTTGGCATACAGCGTTCTTCCTCTTCCTCCTCGGTACTGCCTTCTCAGAGCGCGGTCCCCACAACCATCTGTCATGCTGGGCTGATCAATTTACTCATGACAATATTAATCCCGGGATCCAGTTTCCCCCCATCATGGTATATGACCTGCTTTCATATTCAGGATTCTTGGTCTGGCATCCTTGAATTCCTGATTTTCTCCTTGTCCTAGACAGGAGACTCTTGCTATCAATGTTCATTTTGCGGCTTAATTAAAAATACTTATTTCTTATTTGCATTTGTTATTTTGCTCATAACCTCTTGGCATAAGTCATTATTAATTCTTCCCTTGTAGAGCTTATCTCATTAATTTTTTGATTAATTACCCCAAAATTGGAGCCTAATGGATTATAGAGTGCATAATATCAACTTCTATATAAGTCTGACATCCCACCTCTTGTCCAGCTCATACGTTGAAATCTGAATCTCGCTACTAGCAGCTCCTCAATAGTCTGTCTGATACAGACCTCCATCTCTTCTGGCAGATGAGTCGGGATGCTCAACAGAACCTCTTTTATGGTCCTTCCAGGACTCATATGCCTAGTCTGGTGCAAGCAGCTAGTCCTTCCATCAAATTACTGGCAACGGTAACTAATCCCTCCAAAACTAGGCTGGCCATCATTTTGAACAAATCTTGGCTGACTCTTCCTCTACAGTCAATTCCAGAGTTGTACTTTAAAACACTCCTTGATTTGGCTCCTTTTGATGATGCTCAAAAACATCATCATAGATGCTCCAGAGATTATGCCAGTTTCTCTTGATCATTCATTTCTAACCAGGTCAGACTTGCTCCCTGAGTTCCTCTTCCAACTTGGTCAGTTTTACAAACCCACTGTTCTGGTTTCTGAGCTCTCAATTGGTAACAGCATACAATTTGAGCTCCCATAGCTGAACTCTGGGCCCAAGTCACCGAGGCTTTGACATTAGCGCTGAATCCCTCTGATCTTGACAACCTTCTGGATCAGGATACTGCCACTTATGCTCTTTGCTTTGCTGGCCTAGTTCTTCAAAGTTGGTCTACAAAGCTTCCAGCCTCACCTTGTTTCCACTGGTCATTCAGCTTTAGCTTCCATGAAGCCTGTAGTCACCACTTGCAGGATGCAATCCATTCTCTGCACAACTATCTCTTCTCTGGAGCTTCCCATCAGTATCTTCCACTGATGGCTGTGATAGGGTGCATGATTCAGCAACCCCCGTCGAGTATTCCTTTTTTGTTGCCAGTCAACATGTCTGGTGTCCTTAATGAAGCCCATCGGCAGGTGCTCAGGACAAATCTTTCAGCTCCAGTGCTATATTAGGATTAGTCAGTGTTATTTGCCAATTGCCTCATTATTTATTGCTGCTTTCCTCCCTGCTCTGGGGTTTTGCGATTGGCATCTTCCAACGTCTCAATTTCCCTTCTCCTAGTCACTTTTTCTCAGGGCTCAGCATCCACTCATAGAATGTAGTTTCATGTAGGTCTCGCCCTCACAAGCATCCAATCACATATCGATTTTGATGGGCTGTTTATTCCTACCGCAATCCATCCTCCCTCCCCCTAGAGGCAACATAGGCGGAATCATCCCCATACTGAGTGTTATAATTATGGATGGTATCACTAGGATCCGCTGGGCTATTCATACAGGTTGAGCCCTTTGAACAGTGGACGGATGATGTGAAGATCGTCAGTCCTTTGGACGCACTTTAAAATATATTTTAAAAATAGAAGCAATCGCCCTAACAGTTCTTTTATTTAATTTATAAATACAGCTACGTTTTGCTGTCCCGCTTGTCTTTCACTAAGAACCTCCCTACTCAATTGCCCATTTCGCTTATATACATCATCTGCAGGAAATACTATTTCTCTTTGCTTGGGTTATTCTATTCCGCCAATTTTCCTCAAATTTTGGCTTATTATTCTTAATCCGCTGTCACCCTATTTGTAGGCGATTTACTTCATATTTGTCAAACATCAATATCGCCTTATCGCTTTATATAGAGGCGATCCAATAAACTCATTATATCTAATAAGACTCGTTATATCCCAATATCGCCTCATCTCAAGGTAATCAAATATTTGTAACTGATACTGTGTTTGGTGGTTTCCACCCTACTGTCCCAAGACTATCATCAAGTCATATCAAAAACGTGATATTACCCCCTCCTTGACTGGATGATAGGATCCTATTGTTTAACAGTCTGAGGAACTTCACGTGTACTTGATTAATGATCCAACCACTGATAGGATCCTTAATAGTATATGCATCAACTCTAGTCTTCTCTATTATTTCAAATGGACTTATCCAAATACTGGCAAGTTTATTCTTCTGGCCAAATCTGTGCTGATCATGAAAGAGAACCATATCACCTTCTTTGAATGACACCAATCCACTAATGCACTTCTGATCATTGCCTGATTCTTAATCTTCTTAGCCAAACTGAAGGTATATGCTTTGGTTTGTAGCTTGATCAGAAT
>JAKSZP010003567.1:0-19711 GCA_022478985.1 Massospora cicadina | reverse complement strand
ATCTCATCAGATGATCAATTACAAATATTATTCACTTGACTCACCCTGTGCTCATCATCAGCGGTCCCATCACATCAATGGACACCGATGCCAAGAAAATCCAGGTCAATCAGTCTTTATCCAGTTGTACTTATGTGGCTTGTGCAATCACTCCCACAGCAACCCAGATAGTTTGCAACATAAGTTGATTGACCCCCTAGTAGTACTGGAAAATATGATCAGTCATTTTTTTCGGGCCCTCCATGACTGACAACCTTATGAGAAGTTTAAAAACAATAACGATTTTTTGACGGTTTTAGAATAGTAACTGTTTCCCCATTAATCATTTTGAAAACATGTCCATCCATGGTCTCAATGTTTTTCATCATTTTTTGAAGCGCACCTTGGATTTTTTGGGGTTTTTTCCCTGATTTCTCCCCAGCCATTCTCGGGAATAACTAATCCACTTTCTGGTATACCATCGGGACTATTGGTAACCGTGATAAGCTATCCACATTCTGATGAGAAGCCCCGCTCAGTGGAAAATTTATAATCATAAGCCTGTAACTTCAATGCCTATTGGACAGTCGCCCTTTCTGGTTCATGCAAATTGTGCACCCAAATGCAACGAGGAGTAGTCCATCACCCTTGAAGTGCATTCTGTGGATGTACACCTGAAACTGTTTACAGGGTAAATGACCACAAGGCAAACAGGCTCAGTTAGGGTTTATTTCCCTCCAGCAGCTGAGAGTGTCCGGCTCACATATTCCCCAGGTGTTTGTCCCCAAGTTCATCTATTTGGCTCAATATCCCAATCACCATCAAAAAAGCATCTATTCGTATAAATAAATTTCAATAAAAATTTTGGGATATTTCAAAATCAGAAAACTATTAGGTACTGGCATAACTCATCAAAGGATTTCTTGATTCTTATTCCATTATCAACCTTTCTTTGATCCTTCAACTTATGGAATAAAGGCTTGGGGATACTAGCAATATCCCTAAAATTTTCTATAGTATCTGACCATTCCAAGGGAAAATTGGGTATCTTGGGCACTCTTCAGCACGCCTTGTTCTAAGGCTTCAATCTTCTCTTGAGCGCAGCCACTTTTGAGTTGATCACGAATCCCAGATTTTCCAAACTTTCTTGAGAAGGCACTTTTGTCTTAATCTTCGTTAATTGGACAGTCTCTTGAACACTTCCTCCAAGTTGTGCAAATGGTCAGTAAACGTCCTACTAAACACATTGAAATCATCCAAGTACACCAGGACGCATGACAACTTCAAATCATTTATTATAGCATCCATGGCCCTCTGAATGTCACAGGCGCATTGCACAGACCCTGGGGTATCCTATCAGTTAATATAGCCCCTGTGCAGTGATAGTCATGCATTTTCCTTGGTTTTCAACTCTTGGCAAATTGATTTGCCAATATTCCAGTATCAGATCTACTGTGGAGAAATACTTCGCTTATCCCAATTGATCTAGCACATCATCAATTCTTGGTAGGGGATACAAATCCTTCTTCATACCCTTATTCAGCTTCGATAATCAATCACCACCCAATTAGAGCCATTTTAGCACTAGGTGGTCCCAACCTAAAGGGGGGATACACCGATCTTTATTTAATCGTGCCTGAGCTCCAGGAGCTTGAAGCGAAGGCGGGGTAAGCAGAGGTGTCAAGAAAGGGTGGTGGAAAGCTTTTCCAGAGCCAGGTGTCCACTTGAACTGACTCATTGGCCCATAAGACATGGTAAATACTATCAAGACATCTTGAAATGAACCTGAAAAAATGAGTAATTATATAAGAAGGTCCAGAGTGGAGTCAAAAGAGGGCGAAGAGCACCATAAATAGTCCAGCACACGGCACCAAATTCCAGGACCCTTAGTGATTGGGAGCAATTGGGGAGTGAGAGTTTGAACATGAAGTCCTGAACTGGGTGCACAATTGGTGGCCCTGCCTTTCGCAGGTGAGTCTGAGGACCTTTCTCCGGGGGGGGGGTCATGAGGGGCGGCAGAAATGGTGGGAGGTGGGTGTCTCTCAGCTCTGCCCATCGTGGGTAACCCCTGTGCTGGAAGGTGGGACCAGTCTGAAGGCTGATCCTGTCTGTATGAGCAGTGTAGAACACACCACAGCATTTGAGCACTTCTTCTGAGAGAACAGGATGGTTAACTTCCTTCCAGAGCTCCTTGGAGATCACATTCCACAGCGGGGGTAAAAGTTCCAGGTTACAGCCGCATAGGGGTCTGTCTAAAGGGTGGAGATGGGAGATAACACTATCCCATTATGGATCAGGGGCGGATGCCGAGGCCATCCTGAAGCCACTTTACAAGGGAAGGCGTGGTACACCTGCAATTCTGCCCCTCAAGTGCAAGGAGATCCATCTGTGCAAAACTTGATGAAGGCTTGAGGCTGCACTGGATGGTTTGTTAGCCACTTCCCACAGCTTTAGGTGAGGTTTGCAGTTTCCTCAGAGAGGCTGCTAAACCCTGGCGTAAGGCTGTAGCCCATTGCGGCATTGGAGCCATATCATCCCAGCAAATGATGGGCTTTAGAACCACGTCAGGATTGAAGTGGCATGAGACCTAGTGTCCAAAAGACCTAGGCTCCCCACTGTGGGGTTGGGATATTCGGGTCAGAGCTCTGGGTGGGTGGTTGGATCCCCATATCCAACAGCGTAGTACTACATTCAACCTCGTGTAGAAACTGTCCGTAAAGAGTGCGGACATGAGCGAGAAAACCATAGCTCTGATAGAAGAAAAACATTCGCCATCAGGGCGCATCCCTGGGGGACATGTCGGCAGCTCCAGCTAGTTAATACAAGAGTTTATTACATTAAGCAAGCAGTCCTCATTATCATTGATTGCAGCCCCTTGTGGTGATGGAGTGGACATTAATTCACATGCCGAAAGGTGTCCTGGGTAGGTTCCAAACCAAAAGGCGGAGGCAGATGGGGCAAATTGGAATCTGCACTATAAACGCTCTTGCAAAGTATTAACTTTTATTGGGACAGCCTTGAGTAGCAATTCATAGCCCCATGGCCAGGTTCAGGTCCTCCTTACATCCAACTGCCACTTCTATGTCATCAGCAAAGGCTATGGTGCGCGGGGTTTCAGAATCTGAATACCCACCAGTCGTCTCCTGGAGTAGGGCCAGAAGAGGATCCAAAGCTATGTTGAACAAGATTGGCCTAGTAGATCCCCTTGCTGAGACCCTGTTCAATTATAACTGCTGCTGTAAAAGCCTGTTGGGGAAAGTACCTTAGTGTGAATCTGGGCGTAAAGAGCTGATAGCCATGTCCTTTAGCCTGAGGTGGGATGTGAAGGCGGGTTGTGGGAGGCGTCCAGATACTTCCAATTTACTCGATCATATGCTTTTTCCATATCCGGAAGCCACAAAACCATGTGTTTGAGATGAGTTATCTGACAAGGTTGCCAAAAAGCTCATTGTAATTGTTTCAAAGCGACCTCCCTGGGATAAAACCATGTTGAGCTGGTTTGGTTGAGGCGTGGTGCTGCCACTTAGTCATGCGGTTCGTTGTGAAAGCTTTTAAATAGTTTGTGGTCCGTGTTTAATAGTTATATTGGTCGCCAGTTTGAAAAGGTCCTCTCAGCTCTGCTTTAAGTAGATATGGCCTGTTGAATTGATCTCCTCGAGTCAGGATTTACTCCCCCTTCTGCCAAGAGGGTCACAAAGAGGGGCTGAGGGCCTTTGGAACTGTGACGGGATCCACTAGATACACCTCAATGATATCTGGTCTCTGGGGCCTTCAGATGTGGGCTGTAAGGTAGAATGTCCATTACTTCTTGCTGTGTAATTGGTGCAAAAAAGTTCTTCATCCGCCGAGAAATTAACCATTGGTTCCGGAGCCCCTTCAAAGAATTCATGAACATCTGCTGGGCTTACCCAGGAAGCCTTGAAGAGGGCTGAATAGTAACGGTGGATCTCGTTGGTGATTTCCTCCTTATTTTTGGTGACAGTGGCCCCGATCCTCAGGGCTGTAATCTCCTGATCCTTAGAACGGGCTTTTCTGCTTCTGGTAAAAGAAACGGGTGGGCTGTTCCCACTGGGTGTAGTAACGTGACGAGGTGAAATTTGCTGCGTCTTCTCTGCTCAGTAAGTTCCTGCTGGTATGTCTCGTGGGCCAATTTCCAAGCCTCCAACCATTGAGAGGAAGGCACTGTGGCAATTCCTTTCAAAATGTTTTATTCTAGCTTCAGCACGTCTGACTTTAGCGTGGGCCGCTGTCATTCGAGCCTTAGCACAATTGTTGGCTACCTTTAGGAACCTTGCTTTTGTATCAGCCCATTTTATTGTAAAGTTCACCAAATGAGGTGAGGCCAGGTGCCTGGCTCACAAATGGCTGCATTTATCTTCTCTTGAAAAACTGGTTGTTCAAGAGCTGTAGCAATCCTTGGCCAAAATCTTCTTGATGGTCTGAGGATTGTTGTCAGTATCACCATGAGGGATCTGTGATCACTTATAGTGTTATATCAGGTTATGGGAGAGGACACTCAACCAACCAGCAATGGGCCCGCTAGGGCCATATCAATCTGTGAAGCTGATGTGAATCTTGACCTGCACCTTGGATCTGAGACATACATCCAAGTCCAGACGCTGATGGGGGAAGTGCATCTGTGAATCCGCTTGACCTGAGGAAATCCTGAAGCTGAGCAGTACTTCATCTGTATTGTGTTGCAAGAGGAAATGTTTCACACACTCAACTTAATATTGTGTTGAAATCCCCCATCAGCACTGTAATTCCTGGGAGTTGTAGTAGAGCAAGTTCTTCCAAAAGACGTTCCTGCTCTTGACCTGCATTTGGCAGTTATATGTTTGCAACAAAGAAGGAGAACTCAGGGGTTGATAAGTTAGCCAATATAAGGCGATCATCAAGGGGTTTCAAAAATTGGTGGGTTTTCACCTGGTGGTTGAGGATAATAAGGGCCACATAGTGTGTCCAACAGGAGTTACCTCCAAATTGGTCATTCCATGCTACAAAATCAGAGGGGGAGGACATGGGGCTCCTGGATGGCTGCAATATCAACGTGAGTCAACTTGAAGTTTTGGGAGGAGGTGGGCTCTCCACATGTAATCCTGCAGACCATTAGAGTTAATGGACTGCAGGGTCAGGGGTGCCCCTTGGGGCCTCATAGCTGTCCCCCTTTCATATCCCAGGGGGGTTACTAGAGCTTCCACCTGCATCCGTAAGGCTGCTCATTTTTAGTCTGTGAGCTTGACTCTTTAAAGCAATTTGTGCTGATCAACAAGGAGGAGGATTATCCTGAGTTGATAGATCTGAGGATCCTGTAAGCCAGCCCAAGATACTTCCCCCAAAGCTTTGCACAGGAGTATCTTGAGGGTGCTCCATAGACTCCTCCATTTGTGCATCATCTGATGTATCAGAGTCCAGAGTCACCTCCTTCAGTACTGAGAATGGCGTCTGGAGTTGCAATACCCGTAGATGGTGAGGGCGGCAATAACTTGGTGCCTCCACCCTGACTTGGGGTACTCCATACCTGTTCCACCCTTGGGGTATTCTTTATTACTGAATTCGTTTTAAATGGCACCCCTGGGCTGGCTTCCTCTGTGTTAGCTTGATGAGAAGCAGATTTGCGCTTATTTTGGGCTAATGAAGGTTCTGGCAAATTAGAAGGGGTTCCCATATGGAGAGGGTTTTCTGCACTAGGGTAATAAAGTTTTGCTACTGGCTGTGCCTTCTCAACTGCTACACGAAGGGCAGAGGGGTGAGATCCTGTGGGGCACCCGAGTGGGTTGGTTGTGGGATTGCCGCTGCTGCTGTATGGGAGCTTTTCTTACCTGTTGCAGGGACTTGGCTACTAGATGAGAGAGCTTATTTACGAGCAGTACAACTATTATATAGTGGCCCAAAGCATTACACCATGAGCAACGTGGTCGTGCCTGGTCTGGATCAACAAATAAGATTTCAGAACAGGATCCAATGACTGCAACACGTGGGACAACCTCCATTTTGCGGGCCACCATTGGGTTGGGCTAAATGATGCCCTAGCAATATGAGCCCTCTGGGTTGGGGCATAATAGGCTGGTGCGCACAGGTCTACTGATAGAACTGACCCAAATTCCATCAATCCTCGATGAAGCGCAAAGATTAAGGGATTCTGGGTCCACTGTAGTTGGAATATTTGAGAAAGTTACCCAGAAAATTTTCTCCAAGTTAGATCTAGTTCTGTGCACATGAAGAGAGCTATGTGGAATCTCAATTGTAACTGAGGCTGCACGATCTTCATCTGCTGCAGTTGTAAACCCTACATCAATATAGTGGCTTTCCACCACTTCATGAATAGTGGTGTTCTTTGGAAAAGCTTTTGCTATGGCTTCAAACTAACTAAAATAATCCTGTGCATAAAACTCAACATGATTATGCCCATAGTAGACTCTAACTTCATGAGAAAGAGTGGACCTAGGGAGTGCACGTTGTGAGTAAGTTTCTGCCCATCTTTCCTCACTTCAGCCACAAAAGCAGCTTTACGAGGGTCAATGGTGGGTGGAGCAGGCACTAGTTTTTTCTGCCATGCGCCTGAGGCATCCTTCACTCACTTATTTTTGTTCACATTTAAATTTAAAATGTAACTTAGATTCCTCATGGGGGAATACCAGACGAGGCTCTGGCATTCCTCTGGATTTACGCGCTGGCCCTGCTGGGCCTTCCTAGTAGGTACCTGATTTTTTTGCAGGCTGGGTAGGCTTACCTGGTTTGGGTTATTCCCTGCCAATTGATTGGGAAACTCTGGCCTCATCATCCAATCTATTACTCCTGCCTTTATCCGACCATCAGCAGATACTGGTAGGGATTTTTCAGCTGGTTGATTGGCTATTTGGCTAATCCCATTTGAATTTTGATGTTGATTTGATTTTGATGAACATTACGGCTAACTGATTAACCACTCAGTGTTGATTCAGTTAATGCGGGTTGGTTACCTTCCAAAACCATTAAAAAAGGATGACCAACTGATTCATTAAATACTGTAGATTCAGTTTGGCCGCTTTGGATAATGTTGGAAGTGATAAAATGACGACCAACTGATTCAACACTTTCTGACGATTCAGTTTGGGCGCCCAGGCTGATTTCTGAAGTGGAGGCAGTTGGCAAAGCCATACAGACCCCATGTGAGGTATTGGGAGGTAATACTCCCTACTACCGTGGGTAAACCTTAGATGCGCCTCCAGGGTGGGGCGCACTAATTGCGACCTCAGTCAACACAGAGTTGACTGGGGTAGGGCTGTACAGTGGTGGTATTATTTGTGATCCCACCATGGTTTAATAAAAGTTGGTCAGCTTCTGCCTTTGCAGCTGCAGTTTGGGAGCGGGATGTACAGATTGACGCACAAGTTGGCAACCAAGGTTTCTGTGATTTGGGGTGAGTTTGAGTGAATTCAGAAGCATCTGAGGTACGTTCAGTGACTTTACTATTATTTGCTAAATTGTTAAGCTAAATTTCTGGGTGATTGTAATATTTGAATTTTGAAATTTAGCGGTGAAAGAAAATCCCAATTAGAGCCATCCTTCTTCTTTATAATAAGAATTGGACTCACCAAGGGACTTGATGATGGAACCTAAGCTTATGCTTCACTAGTTTGCTGATTTCTTCTTCCACTACTGCTATTGCCACCTTCAACCATCAAATCAGTCTCATCCTGATCAGCAAATTTTCCCCAGTATTGACATTGTGGATCACATCTCTTGCATCCCAAATCATGATCATCCTGGGAAAATACTTCCTGATACTTTTCAAACAATTTGAGCACCTCCTCTTGCTGTCCTTCCATCAGATCAGCCAGTTGCTCCCAATCAACCAATAGGTTGATATTCTTGGTTACCCTGTCTGGTAATTCCATTTCTTGAGGGTCCCAAAATCGTGATAATCCCTCAGTTTGGCCATTGGGATTAAATGAACAAATGTGACGATCTGATTCTTCTCAATCTTCATTGGGTTTTCACTTAAATTCGCCAGAGAACTCAAGTTTCTCCATAGACTGGCAGTATTATTCCAGGAGGCACATAAAGTCAAGGTCAAATGACATCATAGTGGGGACCTTAAGAATAAGGCTGGGCGCCAGGAGGCCCATAAGGTGAAGTTACAGGCCCCTCACTGACCTTAGGCATACCCTAGACCAACGCTGGGTATGGGCACTTTACGCCCAGGTTGATACTAGTGGGTGCCAAATGCCCAGCCCCTTACGACGGCCCAGGCGTCGAAACAAATGGTCTATGTAACAAACGCAGATGATTCAGTTTTGTTTGTCAAGTAATGGGGTTTCGAAACCTGTTCCATTTACAAAATCACATGTTCAGGTCAAATCCAACTTCAATTGTTTACACAAGTTAAGTCAGTTTTGGCGTATTCTACCAATCTGGATGGTAGTGTGTGCCTATTGGTGGGTCAGTGCTTGGGTCCACTTATGCAAACCCCTTATTCCCCCATCGAAATTTAAGTATGTTTTCCCGACCAACATTCCTTGTTGGTCAACTTTCCAAAAAATATTTTCCCCATTTTACATCTTTATTTTTATTATATTTTGAACACTCCTGTGCATGAACCTCTTCAAGGAGGTCTTACGCTCTGTTAACCTTGCCATCATAAATACACTCCAGCTATCCCCTTGTGCACTGTTGGTTCGCCCAGGTTCCCTCCAACCTGGGTCGCTTACCCCTCTTTGTCTTTGTGCACCACTTCGTTTTGGTGGGTCATTTATTATAAAACTCGCACTTCTCTGCCTAAGTTGTTATTGCTCCAGCACCTTCTGCTGGTCTCTAATAACTTTAGCACTGATGGCTACTTTCCTGTTGTTGGCCTTGTGCACCATGCACTACCACGCTGGGAACAGGAGAGTTATAGACACTCTCTTTACATTAGTTGACCAACCTTAAAAAATCATGTGCACAAACTTTTTCCATTCAGGACTTTTCCGAGTGGAAATGGTGGCCGCTGGCTGAGGGCCTCAGCTGTGGTCAGCTGCACCACTGTTTTCCCTTTTTCCCAAACGTTGGAGCAACTTGGCGTTATTATGGTTGCCTTAAACTGGAAAGTATCCACCCTTCATTCTCATACCTGGTGGATACATATGCTTCAATGTCTGAAAGTTGTGATTTCCCAACTTTCCACTGAAGTAAATAATTTTCATTCAAATAAATGAATTTCTCTTCGCCAGCGCATTCAGACAATGCTGGCGGAATTGGCACAGATGGCCTGAGGGTGTTGGCCTTGGATAACATCAGGCATTCCATTGCAGTCAGGGGAATAGGGTCAGGTCACATTTGAAAACGCTTTTTATGATGAAAATCTTATTAAGCCTCTGAGCCATTTATTAGCTCTTACATCTTGGATGAGGACCCTATTCATGTATATCAGATTACCCTAAGAATCCTCGTTTGACCCCTACCATGATCTGGGGCACTCAGGATGTGGAGAAAAACTTTGTTTTAAATATGATAATGTATATGCACCTGCAGAAGGCATGGTGGGTATGTGCCTCACTATTAAGAGTGGCCAAACATCCCCCCTTTTTTGATTCCAAAACATACTCTAATGGCTTGCTTGAGCCAGAGGAAATTTTTTTGGTGAGGTGTTGTTGTTGTCTACCATAAGTAAAGACCATTCCAGGTATTTTCTACTGACTGCTACCCTCTCCTCCCCTTTAGGGAAGCTCACCACTACTATTTTGGTGGATACTGACGCCACTGGAAACTTTATGGATCAGAGCCTAGCCGACTACCTTTGACTGAGTTAAATTGCCAGGTGGTATGGCTAAGGGAGAGGCGTCCCAAGTTATTCCCACTCTGGAGATCATTGGGACAGTGGACTATCAGGTTGGGAAGTACCACTTGTCGGATCACTTTAGAGTGATCAAAACCTTCTGTACCCTATCATTTTGGGTGTGGAGTGGTGGCGAAAGTTTGATGTTAAAACCAACCTGAAAGATAATACCCTATCCCTCACCGTGAGAATGGTCGCGCCTTAGTTGTGCCTTTGTCAAAAGAGAACGCCCAGGGAGAATTGCCCCACTGGCCCCACCTTCTCCCTTATAGCCTTGCCTCATTGCAGAAGCCCTCAGTGGAAGTTCCTTTACCTTCTTGCTTGGAGGGTTTGGAATCCTCTTTTGATGCAGCATCCACTAACGCACTCCCTGAGCAATCTGAGTTCTATTGTGACTTCAAGCTCATGGTGGATCTGGTGCATATATCTTCCCCATTTACCCATTGACTGTTCTGGAGGAAGAGGCGTTGGATGTGTGGGTGAAGGAACAGTTGGCCAAAGGTGCGATTTTTCAGCGTACCTCCCCTGTATGCTCCCCACTTCTCTTTGTGGAGAAGTCTGATGGTACTTTATGCCCATGTGTGGACTACGGGACTTTAACATTGTCACTGTACCAGAACTCCATCCTATCCCTTTGGATTCACAGATTGCGCGTTATGTAAGGGAGCGAAGGTCTTCTCAAGCTGGATTGCTTTAATGCGTTTAATCAGATCCGGATAAATAAGGTCCAGGAGTGGTTGACCGCCTTCTGCACCAGAAAAGGGCTATTCCAGTTTTGGGTCATGCCCTTTGGGCTTAAGAATTCCCCTGCTATCTATCAACGCCTCTTTGATGCAGCGTTAGATACTTGTTAGGGGTATGCGCGGTTGCCTAGATGGAAAATATCCTGGTGTTTTCTCCTGATCATGAGTCCCATAAAGTCCACCTTCGGCAAGTGGTGGAGCGGTTAAAGGTAGCCAGCCTTACATTGAAGATAACAAAGTGTGAGTTATTCAAGCCCCAGGTCACGTTTCTAAGCAACGTGATGTTTGACCAGGGATACATGATAACTCCAGACAAGGAGAAGGCGATTTGTGAGTTGCCCACCCCCACCTCAGTTAAGGAATTGAGGGTCTTCTTGGGGATGTGTATATTCCTCAAGAATTTCACACCCAATCTTTCTGAGGTGGCAGCTCTCTTATACAAGGATAGCGGTGCCAAGGTGCTTCAGTGGTCCCCCATTTGGAGGATGCTTTCCAAGCAGTGAAGTGCACCCTGTTGTCCACGTCTGTTCTTTGCCATGTAGACCCTTCAAAGGAGTTCATTGTGTCTACTGATTCCTCCAACTTCGCCATAGTGGCTGCCTTGTTACAAGTAGGCAAAGATGGGATAGAGCATCCGGTGGGATATTTTTAGGAAAATGTTCCTGCCTGAGTTGAATTACGCCGTTTATGACAAGGAGTTACTAGCAGTGATGGAGGTGCTGACATATTGGCGTAACCACTTGCATGGCTCTACCCAACCATTCCGCATATGTAAAGATCACCGTGCTTTGCTGTACTACCGCGCCCCTCATGTCCTAACTCCACGACAGACCTGTTGGCATGAGACCCTTGCCCAATTTGCCTTTTCTTACGAATTCACCAATGGCAAGGATAATGGTTTGGTGGATGCGTTAAGCTGCAACCCTGCTTTAGCTCCTGATCCAAATGAGGTAGAGGTCCACAACACCCAGGTGATGATTCTTCCAAGTAAAATTCTGCCGCAACTTCCCTCTACCCTGGCCAACGGGCCTGCGCTTGCACCTATGGAAAACGTGGAGGAATATAGTATGTTCAGGAAGGTAATCCTTTCACAGCCACTAGCAGCTGAATATACTATGTTACTTGCTAAGTGCGAGTTGAATAAAGAGGATCTCTCCAGGGGCTATCACGTGAAGGATGAGATGGTGTGGTTATCAGGGGCGCCTATGGGTTCCGGCTGTCCCACTTCCCAAGGAAATCATCCAGGATCATCATGATGGACTCACCGTGGGTCATCCTGGGAAATCAAAGACCTTAAGTTAATTTGACGCACCTACAATTGGAAGGGCGCCTGCTCAGGTGAGGCGGTATTGTAAGGAGTGTTTGATATGCAACCAAATGAAGCCAAATTGTCAACCTTTAGCAGGATTCCTGGTACCTGTCCAGAAAGCTGAAGGGCCCTGGACTTCCCTATTGGTGGATTTCATTGTGGAGCTACCTGTTTCTGATGGTTATGATGCCATCATGGTGGTGGACCATTTTACGAAGTTCGCTCACTTCATTCCTTGCAGAATAACAATTACCGTGGCTGAGATGACCAGGCTCTTCATCACACATGTGTTTGCATTCCATGGAGTTCCCCAAGAGGTTATTAGTGACTGGGGACCCCAATTTCTCTCCATCTTTTGGGAAGAGTTGTGTAAGACTCTTCAGATTTGCCATTGCCATTTGACTTCCTATCACCCTCAATCAGATGGGCAGACTGAACGAGTGAACCAGTGCTTGGAGAAGTTCCTGCGGTGTTACACCGCCGCGGATCATTCAGATTAGGCTTCTCACCTTCCTATGGCCCAATTCAGCTACAATAACACGTTGCATTCTTCAATCGGTTGTTCCCCTTTTTTCGCCAGCCATGGCTTTAACACCGCCTTTAACATGGAGCCCAGTTGTGTGTCTAAGGTTGAAGCAGTGGTGGACTTTGCCAAGACAATCAAGAATGTCCACCAGGGGGTTTCCACAAGCTTGGAGGCGGCAATGCAAGTGTATAAGGAGAATGCTGATGGGAAGCGCCAAGTGAGTCCTGCGTACAAGGAAGGAAATCTCGTGATGCTTGATGCTTGTAACATCCCTATCAAGCAGCCATGCAAGAAGCTGGGATTAAAAAGGATTGGGCCCTACCGCGTTGTTAGAAAGGTGGGCCATGCCTCATACCATCTAGATCTACCCCCCTTCATTTTGGATCTTCTTGGTGTTTCATTAGAGCAAACTGACGTTGTTCAAGGGTCCCCCACCAGAGACTCCTGAGGCCTATCTCGTGGATGGGGCGCCAGAGTAAGAGGTGGAAGAAATAGTTGCCTCCCGCCATGTTAAAAGAAGACTGGAGTACCTGGTATCCTGGAAGGGCTTTGACGCTGCAGAGAACAAGAGGGTACTAGCCTGCGACTATGTGCATGCCCAAGACCTGATTGAAGCCTTCCAAAAGCGTTTTCCCCAGGCTGCTGGATATCAACCCAAACTGACTGTTGCCGCCAAGAAGTTGGCCCCAGCCCACAAGAAATTTTCACTGGCACATGCCTCTGAAGGGGGGGTTGAGCCCCGTCAGGAGGAGAGGGTAATGTCATGATTAAATGACATCATAGTGAGGACCAGCCTCAAAGATAAGGCTGGGCGCCAGGAGGCCCATAAGGTGAAGTTACAGGCCCTCCCTAACCTTAGGCATACCCTAGACCAACGCTGGGTATGGGCAAAATATGCCCAGGTTGGTACTAGTGGGGTGCCAAATGCCCAGCCCCTTACGACGGCCCAGGCGTTGAAACAAATGGTCTATGTAACAAACGCAGATGATTCAGTTTTGTTTGTCAAGTAATGGGGTTTCGAAACCTGTTCCATTTATGAAATCACATGTTCAAGTCAAATCCAACTTCAATTGTTTACACAAGTTAAGTCAGTTTTGGCGTATTCTACCAATCTGGATGGTAGTGTGTGCCTATTGGTGGGTCAGTGCTTGGGTCCACTTATGCAAATTCCTTATTCCCCCATCGAAGTTTAAATATGTTTTCCCCAACCAACATTCCTTGTTGGTCAACTTTCCAAATAAACATTTTCCCCATTTTACGTTTTTATTTTTATGATATTTTAAACGCTCCTGTTCATGAACCTCTTTGAGGAGGTCTCGCGCTCCATTAACCTTGCCATCATAAATACACTCCAGCTATCCCCTTGTGCACTGTTGGTTCTCCCAGGTTCCCTCCAACCTGGGTCGCTTACCCTTTTGTCTTTGTGCACCACATCGTTTTGGCGGGTCATTTATTACAAAACTCGCACTTATCTGCCCAAGTTGTTATTGCTCCAGCACCCTCTGCTGGGCTCTAATATCTTTAGCACTAACGGCTACTTCCCGTGGCGTTGGCCTTGTGCACCGTGCACTACCACGCTGGGAACAGGAGAGCTATAGACACTCTCCTTACACCCAAGGCTCTACTATGGACTTCTTCCAGGGGCTTCCGACCTCCCCATAAAGAAGCTCTAGTATCTCTAATGTCAAACCCCATGTTGATTATTATCTGTGATCCCGGTGATATGGTTTTTGCATTCTTAATCCTCAGTGGAATTCCCCAATTTATAGGATTTCCATCATCATTTCTCTACACTTCCGGCTAACTAGTTGGTATTGAATTAGGACAATACCATCATTGTATATCATGTTGATGAAGTTATTTCTCCTACTCAGTGGAGCTTCCCCAATTTTTGATAGACCAATGGTAACTTCATACCCAATATGGTCAACGTATTATCCTCAAAGTTACATTTAATTCCGTACTTTCATAGAAATTCTGCCCCAATCAGAATGACATAGTTTTGGTTGGCCAAAACTATTGCTGGTGCAGACACCCATCAAGGATCTGAATAAAAGTGGCAGAGCACTATACGTTTCACATGAAATAGTGGTATTCAGCCCAGCTGTCCTGTACCTCTTCTTGTGTTCCAAGTCAGGCGAGATCATTATCCTTTTCACCAGAATGGTCAAGACAATATTAATAAGCACTTCACTGCCAACAATCGCCCTCACCTGTACTCGATTCACTAGTATATATATATATATATATATATATATGTACACTTGGAGTATTGTAAGATAGTATTTACTGAGTTTATAGCAGCATTATTAGCCAAATCTAGGGTGAGAATGATTTTTGCCGATAAATCAGGAAAAAGTTCCTTGATCATGCTGAGGGGGTTGACAGGTTCGCCTCATCTTTTGAACTTCAGTAAATTCTTTGGGATTATCTGCAGCTTGACACTTGTCTGCTAGTTGTCAGGCATATGGCCAGGAAACTTCTTTGATTATCTCGGGGTTGATCTCCTTTGCCCTGGATCTTGTTACCGCGTTCACGTCCAAATTGACTACTTAATATCAGTTGATCCAATACGTCTTCATCCACAAACAGATCATTGATGTTAATTTCCTTGTGCATAATATCAGGAGGAACAAGATTGTATGCAGCTCTAGAATATTCCCCATCTAAGTTTCAGGCCCTTTTCCTGACTCCTTTACGGTTCAGACTCTTTCACTTGGACCACATTGATTTGATCCTTGGGTTTCTTGCAATGTACAGTGAATAGTCCCTTTCCTCCACATTGGTAACAGACTTTCTCCTTCTTATTAATAAGTTTTAAAGTCTTTGGGCTTATTCCCTGGCACAATTTGATTATTCATCTCTTTAGTGCCTTCATTCCCTTTTTTGGGATTCAAATTTCATACTGAATTTGATTTGAAACTTCTCTTTGGGTCATTGAAGGTTGCACAAGTTTCCAAAGTTGTCTACCATCTGATAAGTAGAATTTCCATCATGAACATTAAATACATCTTTTGGTGCAAATCACAGTAGGGCCAGATGGCTGCCTGTAATGCAATTTGGGCATCAAAATCACCCAGCACATTTGCTCCAACCAGGATTTGTGATTTCTGGTAGAAACGATCAGCAAATCTTGCTAAGGAATCATCTTTATGGAATTGAATGCCCATAAACTCTTGTTTGCGCTTTGACATATGCATTGGGCTTCCAATTTCCTTCATAATGGCCACTTTGGCCTCTGCGTACGACCAGCTGTCCCCTCCAGGTGGGGCAGCACTAGGTTTTGACAATCAGTATCTAAGAAATTCATCACCATCAATGCCTTTTGACAATCACCATATCTTTACATTGTCATATCAAACAATCAGAAAAATGCTGGGGCTTTATCCCAATGGAAAGTCAGCAATATTGTTGTCACTTTGAATTCCTCCAAGATTTCTGTAGCCACCTCTCTGGGTTCAGCTACTCAGCTCACTTGGGGAGTGATTTCAGGTGTCATCACCAAAATAGCAGTAAAACCAGGTGGCATGTTTCTTGGGGTAGTCGTCTTCCCAATTATTGTATAAGGGTTCTTTCCTTGTCTTCAGTCACCACATATGGCTCACATTTGCATTTGTGAGTCTTTAACTCCTCGACCTGTTTAATCAGCCACACAATACAGCGCTGAATGCTCTTAAATGAACGCAATCCGCTTCACTCTTGATTTTAAAAATAAGACATCTTGAATTAAATCCCCTTCTTTCTTCTTTAATGACATTACTTTTTAAGTAACTCATTCCTGAAACTTGTGACAGTATTAACTCCTTCCTCCATCTTGGTGACTCTCTCTTCCAAGGCTGTGAATTCTTGATGATGCGCTTAATTCAGGGCATTCTGATTAACAGTTGCCAAATCTATCCATAGTTTTCTTATCTCATCTTTATATGACATCACGTTCTAATCTCTTCTACTCAACTACAACCCTGTAGTGAGCACTACTTTGTAAAAATTTATAGGTTTTCTGATTATTCTCAGCCAATAACCCCTATAAATATATTACTTGCACAGGTTCAGGTTTTACGAAATTCTCTGCGTTGTATGATAGTAGTTGATATAATTATTGATAATAGTATGGCAACTATTATATGTAGTTAAATTGAAGTTAACTCGACTTTATACCCCACAGCCAAATGCTGAATCGTTTAGCAGTGATCACCAGCTTGCAGTTGAAGCAGCTGCAACACCAGATTGTCATCCCCTGCGTAAAGCTGTCACTAAATCAGTAGCGATGCTCACAGGAGGTATTCCACCTCCTGTTATCCCCACAACCTTAACTCCAAAAAGTAAAATCACGGTGAACCAGATATACAAAAACGCAAACAATGCTATCCAGAACGTGGCAACTATAGCGCTGAATTTAAAAGCAAAAATAACCTGAATCAACATTGCCACATTTGTTAAACTCCTGGATGCCCGCATTAAAGCTGAAAAGGCTTTAACCGAATATCTCAGTGCCATCTATCTAAAAGAAATTTCCATGAAATTCCAATTATCAGTGATATTGAACCCCATGCTGCAGATGCCCAAAGCCATTGATGTCAACCGTGACATGCACTCTACTATGGGAGGAAGAAGCTGCTGAAGAGGCTGCTGAAGACAAGCCCCCGACCCCCCTCCCCTTCCTCCATGGAGGGATAAGCGGTTTCCACTGCCCACCTGGTTGGTTTTTTTTGTTTCATTTCATTCAATCCACTCATTAGGGCGTTTTATTTGAACCAAGTAGTTTTGTTAGTTTTTTAGTTAGTTTTAGTTTCAGTAATGTCCGTCCCCTGGTCGGCTTGCCTCAAATAAATATCAAAACTGAAGTGTAACATATGGGAAACACCCCAATCTCGACTGCCATATATTTTTACATATTTTTTTGCACCAACAAGAAACCAAAACGGCCTAACTGATTAGGGAGAGGTTTGGGGCACTGACAAGCAGCCAAACATTCACCTCTCATTGGTTGGCTATGTAAATCCTCTGTGTGGTTGGTCTGACCCAACCACGTGAAAGCCCCCATAATGGAAACACCCAAAAAAGACCACAGGTATGCAAGGTATGCAAACCCCAAAACATCCTTTATATTTTATTTTGGACCATAAAAACGAAGGTGTCCGCCAAACAGAGCTTTTCAGGGGAGCAACCAACAATGCTTCCCAGGAAAGGACATGCTAGGGTAAGAATTCCAAACTGAGGTTTGGAATGGGCGGGCGCGCCTTATAAAGACAGCACTTTGGGGCCCTCACCCAAGCTATCAATTAAACTCGCACAAGCCTAATTAACAGCTTGGGCGAGGCACAACCCAATGTTTGAAGTGACCAAACCTAAAAATGTTTTTAAACAATCTGACTCGGATTGGAAAAATCCTAATCTGAGTCAGAATGTAATGAACGGGATAAACCTGTCCATTACATCACCCCCCACTAAAAGAAAAAATTCCTCCCCAAAGAGGGGCCCCTTGGTGGAAAGCTGCTATAATGAGGGCTTCTTGGGGCGAGTTACCTCGAGCCCAGGGAAAATTAGCCCAGACAAACTCTGAGCCCCTCAAAAAAACATAGATGGCAGGATCAAATTGCCACTGGGCTGCTGGAATCAGTCCACCCAGCACGAGGAAGCACGCCCAGCACGTGGCTTTGTTGCGCCCCCCTCCCAGGCCCCCGTTGATGATGGTCTTCCCATCCCAACCAGGAAGGCGCTTTCACCATGGCAAATGTGAGAGGGGCACGCGGTCCAGTACGGCTGGACATCTAACCCCTTTCCAGGTGGACCATCTGAGGGGTGAGGGAGCCCTGCTGGGGCAAGTCCCCTCGATGCTGCTAAATCCCTGGTGGGTGGGAGGCCCCACTGGGAAAATTAACCAATGGTCACTTCAAATCCAGGGTTGGCCATCAGTCACCAGCTCCCACCGGTGCTGGTGACTCAACAACTGGGACCGCGTGACCACTGAGGTTGGCTAAACTAGAAACTGGCAGCGCTCAAAGCATTGAGTTTGGAACCATGTAACAGATGGAAAATACCCCAATCTCAACTGCCATATAATTTTACATATTTTTTTGCACCAACAAGAAACCAAAGCGGCCTAACTGATTAGGGAGAGGTTTGGGGCACTGACAAGCAGCCAAACATTCACCTCTCATTAGTTGGCTATGTAAATCCTCTGTGTGGTTGGTCTGACCCAGCCACATGAAAGCCTCCTCATAATGGAAACACCCAAAAAAGACCACAAGTATGCAAGGTATGAAAACCCCAAAACATCCTTTATTTTTATTTTGGACCATAAAAACGAAGGTGTCCGCCGACCAGAGCTCATCTGGGGAGCAACCAACAATGCTCTTCAGGAAGGGACATGCTAGGGTTAGAATTTAAAACTGAGGTTTGGAATGGGCGGGTGCGCCTTATAAAGGAAGCGCTTTGGGGCCCTCACCCAATGTCTAAAGTGACCAAACCTAAAAATGTTTTTAAATGATCTGACTTGGATTGGGAAAATCGTAATCCCAGTTGGAATGTAAAAAAGGAACAAACCCATCTGTTACATGTAGTATTAGATTTCAGTCCAATTCTCAGCCGTATTTCCTCTTGAAATACTTACGATGTCCTGAATAAGGATCCATTCCCTTATACCACCTAACTCAATCTACTCTTAGATCCCTGTTTACAGTTTCTCTGGTTTTTTTTTAGTACTAGATGGTCCCACAGTTTCTCTGGTTTGACACACAGTTGGCAGCAATCCCTGATTTGATATAGCTTCTTCTCAGGATCCCTGCTCAGATCCTTACTCTTTATCTTAAAGTATCTCCCAATTATTTAATTTATTGTGGGGAAGGCCGACCAGGGGATGGACACTTCTGATAAGACATTAAGAAAACAAAATGTAGTAATAGGGGGGCACCCCAGAGAAGCTAATGCTATCTCCTGTTGCCTGCGGGAACGCCACTACTGGGAGGAGGGGGAACGTGTAAAGGGGCCAGAACCACAATTGAGCACGTGTGGAGGAAGGGGTCAGAGTTGATGAACCAAACTGGGAACCAGGATAAGACCAACTGATGGCGACGCGGTGGGAGGTATCCAAACATCCACGCTTGATAATGGTCCACTAAGTGGAACCAGAACTGGTGGACAGCTTCTGGGAGGGTGGGGGTGGAGCAGGCAATGGCATCCAAGACAATCGTGTGGATAGTCCACATGGCGATTGCAACAACCAAAGCATGGAGGGAGGGTGGAAGAGGGGAGACTATAGATAAAGCAAACATATCCCTAGACAAACTAAAGGGATGAGCCTGATCCTGGCATAGCAGACGTTGCACCTCACGCCATATCGCTTTAGATGTAGG
>JAKSZP010003566.1:0-19759 GCA_022478985.1 Massospora cicadina | reverse complement strand
CTCTCAAACAACATGCTACTGACTTGGAAGCAGTTGTGGCCGCCTTGCATAAGGCAGGCTTGTTCATCAAGCCTTCCAAGTGTGAGTTCTATAAGGAGGAGGTTACCTTCCTTAAGACCTTGTCTTTAAAGATGGTTACACATTCCCTCCCAATAAGTTGGATGCTATCCGAGAATGGCCAACCCTAACTACTCAGAAACAACTACAGAGTTTCTTGAGAACCATCGTTTTCTTGAAAAATTTCCCCGGCGCTTTCCCAGCTTGCTGCTCCGCTACACCCCCTTACGGAGAAAATGTACCATTTCACTGGTTGCCCAAATGCCAACAGGCGTTTGAATTGATCAAAGAGGTGTTTGTGTCCCCCCCCATTTTGAAACATGCCGATCCTGACAAGCCATATATTGTCACATGCAACGCCTTGTCAGTAGCAGTGTGGGCGGTGTTGCTCCAAGAGCACAATGACTTGGAACACCCAGTCGCCTATTTTTCCCAGAAGTTCACCTCTATGGAGCAGTCTTGAGCCATCTACAACAAGGAGTTGGCAGCCGTAGCATGGACATTAACTCATTGGAGGTATTTGTTACAAGGTGCCCAACATGAGTTGACAGTCCGCATGGATCATCAGGCTCTCTTGTACTTTTGTAAACCACAAAAATTGGCGCATTGACAAGCCCAAACCTATCAGGACCTGTGCAGTTTTAACTTCAAATACAAATTCATAAAAGGTGCACTCAACGTACTTCCCAATTTCCTCAGCTGCAGCCCCACCCACTGTTCCTCAAACCTGGAGGAAGTGGATCTCATTACCATTATTTCTGCCACCCAAATCCTGTAGATTGTCCCCCCTGTCATTTTTTTCATCACTATGGCTCCTGACACCCCACTAGTTGCTCAAGTCTTAGCCAGTCAAATGGCCTGCCCTGAGGGCGTGGAGTTAGTTGAGTAGCTGTCTCACCAGAATCATAAACACTCCCTATATTCCTTGGAGGAGGGGCTCATTTATTTTTGGTCTTGCATCTGGGTTCCCCCCTCCTTCAGAACTGAGGTATTCCATGCACATCACGATCCCCCCACAGTCGGTCATCCTGGAAACAAGAAATGCATCAACTTGATCAAGCGGACCTACAATTGGGCAGGTTTGACAAAGGAAGTTCTGGCCTGGATCAACGTTTGTGTTACTTGTGCTAGGTCTAAGTCAGACCGCTTTGGTAGAAACAGCCTTTTACACCCATTACAGCAGGCAGAGGGTCCATGGACATCGGTGTCCGTGAACTTTATTGTTGAACTCCACTGCTCCAATGGGTTCACAGCGGTGATGGTGGTGGTGGATCGTTTCACTAAATTTTCCCTCTTTATTCTTTGTACTTCTGCGATTATGTCAGAAGAAACCACCCGCCTTTTTGTACGCCATGTGTTCTCAATGTTTGGTTTCCCACAAGATATCATCAGTGACCGTGTTTTACAGTTCATGGTGTGGTTTTGGAGTGAACTCCTATCTATTCTAAAAATATCCCCCTGTCATTCCACAGCGTATCATCCCCAGTCTAATGGACAGACCGAGCAAGTTAACCAAGTCCTTGAACAGTACCTGCGCTGCTATGCTGCAGCCATGCAGGACACCTGGGCCAATGATCTTCCCCTCAATCAATTCACTTATAACAATGGGACTCATGCGTCCACAGGGTTTTCTCCCTACGAAGCAACGTTGGGTTATAATCCTTCATTTTTGGTTGGACCTTGCTTGTGGCCCGAGGTTCAAGCTGCCATGGATCACGCTGAACATATTAGGTCAACTCAATCCTTAGTGCAGGAACACCTCACCAAAGCCATAGACAACTAAAAGTGGTTCGAGGATTGTAAGCATCTTCTGGGTCATGACATAATGGTGGGTTCCTATGTCATGCTTGATACCCATCATTTAAGAATACAAGCCCCTTCCCGTAAGTTTGAAAAGAAACGCTCAGGTCCCCATTTGGTGGAGGAGGTCTTAGGTAACGGTGTGTTCTGGTTGAAGCTCCCAGCTAATTGGAAACAGCATCCTGCCTTCCATGTTTCCCAGCTGTTGCCCTTCAAGGGCACAGTTCCAATGGAACCTGAATCAATCATCAACAATAATGGGGAAGAGGCCAAGGTAGAGAATATTCTGGCATCCCGCAAATCCTGACAGTCTGTACAATATCTCATGGCTTGGAAAGGATATCCAGCCTATGAGAACAGTTGGGTCAAGGCGCACATTTGCATGAACTGTATGTAACTGGTCGAAGCATTCCACAAATCCCATCCTGAAGCTCCCACACACACCCCCCCCACCCCCCCCAAAAAAGTCATGACAATTATGGCGATCAAGCTACCCAAGGCGCACAAGAATGTGGCTCTTGTGCAGTTTCCCAGCGGTGGTGCCCTCCCTTTGGAAAAAGGAAAGGGTATTGTAAGTCTTGGGGAACGTCCCCTGGGAATTGATCAGGCCATTTTCCCATTCCTAAGTAAGAAGGCACTGAAGAGGGTGGCTGTACCCCTCATTACTCAGGGAGATCTTGCCCACATGGTAGACGAGCGCTGGGTAACAGCTCTTCCACTTTGGATCCCTCCCCCAGTGCCCACACTCACCTCAGCAGAACTGTTACAGTTAATCAGTGAAATCTGCACTGAGATTGCCAAAATGAAATTAATCAGTACAAAATTGAGTGGTAATCAGCCCAGTGTTTGGATTCCAAGTGGTCAAAAAGGGATGAAGACTGATTTCTTGGCTGGAATTGCCAACATTTTTGATTCAGCTAACACTATGATTGTAAAAATCACTGCCCTCCCAAAATTTTCGGGGATCTTCCCCAATGGACAGGTAATAGCATTAGGCACCATTGACAAGGGTTCAAAGCTCCCTTCCGGAAATTTGGGTGTTGCAGCTGATGCAACGCTTTTGACTGAACAAACAGCCCAGTGACCCAGCACGGGTGGGTTGGGTATCCTGAGCCTGTTCCCACCCAATTGGGCCTGCCCCTATATGGGGTGGCCTTGGGTTATTTCTGCTGCTTATTGGGCCAAATGCCGTCACGTCAACCATCAAAAATGTAGCCAAGCTTTGGTTTGGACATTTGAGGTCAAACTGACAGTGACTCAGCCTGCCACCAAATTCTTTGATGTCAATTCCCAGTGAACCTATCTGCTCCCATTCCCAGATTATTTGCCAGTTAGGTCAAAATTGAGGGCCATGATCCCAGCTTGTCCCCGCATCAATTATCTACTATTTAATCAGTTACTTTGCACTAAGAAAATTGTTGATTTTCTTCATTTTCTTTGCAATAAAATTTTGCCTCAAAAACAAATCAATTTTGATTTTCTTGATTTCCTCTGGCCGCATTCCCAATGGCTTTTCCCTGTTGGCCCATCAGTCCATACACTGGATGAGCTCTACCAGTACTAATGGTCACTATGGCCCCCACCGTCATAGAGTGGATTCAGCATGCTAGATACTTATGGCAATTTAACCCTGTAATTATGAACTTTTGTCAACAATATACTGAGATCTTGTGGCCTTATGTCCACCATCTTCAAGCAAGGATCCGCCCCCTTGTCTCCCCAGTCAAATCAGCCCCATATACTAGTGAACTTGTTGAAACCATATTGGTGGTTCCGCCCCCTGCAGCAAGACCTCCAGGGTCTGGGGCAGCTCAATTTGGTTCATTCTCAGTTTTGAGTTTTGGGCTTTGTTCTGATGGATGGTTCTTCATCAGGTGTGAAATGCAGTTTCATGCGTCTATTGTGTGAGGACAATAGACAGGATGTTGATTTAGAATTTAAAATATAACTTTTTGGTAGTACTTAAATTGTATACCCTGTAGCTTACTTGGACGATGGCACGTTGCCCTGATCTTACTGATCCTAAGTAAATACCAACTAGTACAAAGTAAAATACTAAACGCAAAAAAGTTTACAAGTTAAATTATAGACTTAATCCAGTAGTTGAATATATTTTATCAGTGTCAGCTTAAGGGTTATTTATAGGGTTTGATGTTTGCCACATCTTACCCATGACATCTCATTTTCAGTGGCACTTGGCCACATAAAAAGTTTGTAAGAATATCTACAAATACTTCGACTCAGGGCATCATGCTCAGCCTCAGGGTCAGAGTAAACACCGTCATCATTTTTGAGATAGCATTTTGGACACATCTTCAAAATAGCTGAACTGATTCACTTTCACATGTAATTGGCAGCACATACCAAGTTGATTTGTATCACTAATTAGTAACTAATTCAATCAAAAACTTGACCAACATTAAAAACTAATTTCAACATAAACCAACAAAGCCCACATGCCCAAGTCAGTAAGTCAAAACTTAATCTAAGTCCAACCTAACCATCAAAGCCCTTGAGCCTGTGTCATAATAGTTGAATATTATTAAGTGAAATTGCTAGGCTGCAAATCTGAAGTTTGGATATACTTAGTATACACTGATCCATAATCGCTGATATCTGATATGATCAAATATCTGACAATTAGGTCCAGCCAATTACTCAACACTTCCCCCGCCTTGAATGGATATAAGTGGCGGATACCCTTCTTCCTAGGTCACACTGTCTAAATCTTTGCATTCCTTGAAGTTCAAATGTTATCAAGATAGTCTTTTCTAAGCTGACAGGGCCAGCGTGCCTGGTGCCGAGCTTTCTTGGGTTTGGCGCATCTCTATCAGGGTCTAGAAAGTTGGGACTTGTATGAAGTCCGCATCTCTCCAATTCTGTTGCAGGCTTCTCCAGTTTGATTGCACTCTCCTCCCCCTACCAAAGAGAGGATACCTAGTTCTAATGCCAGTGAGGCATCAAATCTATGCAATAAACTCTATGGTTTGCAATTATTATTGTTTGATATTTTTTACTTTTTATTATTATTATTTTTTTATTTTTTTATTTTTAATTTTTTTCTTTTTTATATTATTATTCTTTATGATATGGACAAAGGAACTTAGCATGTACTCAATTCACAACCCAGCCACCTTGATCCTTAATGGTTTATACATCTTCAGATGATTTCTCCAATATGATAAATGGACCCTTCCAGAGTGAGACTAGCTTGTGCGCACAGCCTGCGCTATGAGTGTCACAATATAATACTAAATCTCCTTCCTTGAACTTAGTCACCATAGCTCATTTAGCATCATTGTAGCTATTCTGAATAGTTTTTTGGCTAATTGCTTTTTGATAAGCTTCAGATTGCAACTTGATTAGGGTCTTTGCTAGTTGCTCGACATAGTTATTTGGGTTAATTGCATCAGTTTAACTGAGTACTGAATATAGTAATGGAGGCAGAGCAGGCTGTCTATCATACAAAAGTTGAAATAGAGAGTGTCCTATGCTGCTGTGGTGTCCAATATTGTACACAAACACAGTTGCACTAATTGAAGTTGCCCAATGTAAAGGCGCCAAGGCTGCGTTTTTGCGTAGAATGCTGACTAAAGTGCCATTCACTCTCTCTACCATACCATTAGTCTCAGGATGGTACAGTGTTGACAACACTCCTTTTTTTAGTACTAGATGGTTGACAACACTCCTTTGATGAACATCAACTCATTTAGTCGTTGCACCATTTGGGCAGTAAAATTCATGCCAATATTTGTCAAGATCTTCTGGGAGCATCCGTGCTTATAGATAATATTATTCATAATGAACTTGGCAGTAGTTAGGGCCCTGACATCTCGAATTGCTTTTGCTTCCACTCATTTCATTAGATGGTCAATAGCAACAATTATGTATTTGTTACCTAGGCTACTTACAGGAGAAGGGCCAATTACATCAATTGACATAGTATGCCAGTCCCAGTTGGGTTTGATCAAATGGTATTTCACATCTGACTTCATAGGTTTTACAGTTTGGCATGAATGACATTTATTGAGCACGTCTTAGATATTGAATCGCATGGAATCCCAATAGTAACTGGCTCAAATTAATTCCAGCGTCTTAGTCATTCCCCCATGTCCAATGGCCTTGTGTGCTTATGTAATAATCTCCATTTGGTTGAAAGGTTTTGGGAAGATTTGACATTGTCCAACGGGCTTAAGTTTGTATAGAACTCCATTCTGATATTTGGTGTTGATTAATGCTTTCTCAATCACTTTTGAACTTTAGGTGGTCCATCTCCATACTTTTGGTTAATCATTTTTTCATGAAGCTTATCAGCCAAACTGCTCAGGACAGCTACAATAGGAAGTCGCGATAGTCCATCTGCATTTTAATGGGCTGCTCCAGCTCTATGAATAATTTCATAATCATACACTTGTAATTTTAGAGCCCATTGGGCTAACCATCCTTCAGGTTCCTTGAGATTGTGGAGCCATCATAATGAGCTGTGATCTGTTACTACTTGAAACTTGGTGCCATGAATGTAAACCTGAAATTGTTTACAAGCATAGATGACAGCCAGGCATTATCTTTCAGTCACCATATGATTACGCTCATGCTTATTCAGTGTCCTGCTGCAATAAGCAACTGGATGCTCCTCGCCATCATCCCCAATCTGTGATAGCACATCACCAATTGCAGTCAACAAGGCATCAGTTTGTATGATAAAAGGCTTGCTAAGATTGGGATATTGGAGGATAGGCGCCAAGCTCATTTTGTTTTTAAAGCCTTGAAGGCTTGTTGGCATTCCTCTGCCCAGCAAAAATGAACTCCTCCTTGTAGTAAGCGGAATAGAGGCTCAGCAATTTTCGTGAATCCTTCCACGAATCTTCAATAGTATCCTACCATGCCTAAGAACACTTGAACATCTCTCATACTTGTCAGAGGTTGCATATTGTTAATCGCCTCCACCTTTTAAGGCTGAGGCCGCAAGCTCTTGGAATCAATGATGAACCCAAGGTATTCCAATTGTTCTTTAAATAATTGGCATTTTCTAGGTTTTATCTTCATATTGGCCTTCAACAGTCATTTGAACACTTGTTCAAGGTGCTCCAGATGTTCAGAAAACGTTCACAAAAAGGCACTGATATCATCCAGGTACACCAGAACGCAGGACAATTTAAGGTCCCCCAAGATTGGGTCCATTGCGCGCTTAAAGGTTGCTGGTGCATTACACAGCCTCTGTGGCATATGTGCCAGTTGAAAAAGCCTTTGAGCAGCAATCATCATGCTTTTTTCCTGCTCCTCTGGTGGCAGCTCAATTTTCCATTATCTGGAGATGAGGTCCATTGCAGTAAAGTACTTCGCCCCTTCCAGATGGTCCAGAGCATCGTCAATTCTGGGCAACAAATATGAATCCTTTTTTGTAATGGCATTGAGGCATCGATAATCAATCACAACTCTATTGCTGCCATCTTTTTTCTTTAAAATTAAAATGAGGCTGGCCCACGGGCTTTTGGATGGCACTATCATTCCACTTTTCAACAATTTGTCTAACTCTTCACCAACTATTTTGTCACTGGCTCTGGGGCACTGAATTGGCCTCATTCTAATAGGCATATGGTCCCCAGTATTGACAAAATGCTGAACTCTTTTTGAACAACCTAAATATTGGTCATCCTTGGCTAAAATTTCTGAGTATCATTCAAAAAACTCTAGTGCTTCATCCTTCTGTTGTTCTGATAATCTGGTAAATGATTCTCAAGATATTACAGTATGTGCCCCAAGGGTTTTGGTTGGTAAGCCAAACTTGGATAAGTCACCAAATTTGATAGCTGATATTAACTTGTCCCTCAGAAACAGATGCACAAAAATGACTACTTGATATTTCTTGACCTTAATATTTTGGCTGGTCAAATTTGCTAATAAGACATCAATCTCTCCATGCCCTGGTATGAGTATTCCAGGCGCCACACTATGTTCCATATGAGAACAATGCCATGGGGATACAACCTCCCCGTACAGTCCTTCTGGGATATCCAGTGTGGTCCCAGTCCTCATAACCAGTTGATGGCCTGGAGCTATTGTTGCATCCTTATTCACATGTAGAGGAATTCCTTGATTTTTGTTTATGGCATTTGCATGGGGCATCTTCAATTCCCCTGCTGAATGTACCCTACTGGTATTATCATATTGGCATAAGATATATTGATAAAATTTCTACAACAGCTTGTGGGCTTCATATTGTTGTGAGAGTAATAAATTGGAAGTGATTGGCCCAATATCATCAAAATGTTTTCTTTTAAATTGCATGAGATCCCATAGGTCCTTAAAAAACTAGTTCCAATTAATATGTCATAATTGGCGTTTGGAAGCACTATAGCGGGTGTGGCAACTACCAAAGCTCCAAATTGCAGTGGCAAAGCGCTGTAAGCTCCTTCACTCTTAGTGCTGTTAAGGCCTGCAGTCCCATATTCTTGATGATGGTCAATGTCCGGAGCTATTTTCAATTTCTTAACCAGCTTCATGAAAACAATGTTTACAGGGGCTCCACTATTGACAATAGCTACAACTTTAACCTTGTTGACCAGAATATCCATGTAAGTGCACTCAGAGTAGTAAGAATCAATAGAGTTTACTAAGTGAATATGGGAAGAATCCAGGGAGTTAAGAGTGTGCTTCAGAGTATTCCCAATACTGGGACATTCATTGATGAATGTGTCAATTGGCATTGCTATATTGAGCCCTTTCAGGCTTTGGGTATCTGCTGCATTGCTTGGCCCATCAGATGGAATATTCTCAAGTATTTGTTGCACATAGGGTTTAGCAACTACTTCAGAGACTTCAGGTGTGACAACCTTACTCTGGGAGCGAGTTACTGCATGTATGTTCAAGGAATTTTCATTCAATACTAAAATAGAATCGATTTCATTGTTAAATGAGGCCCCATGGCCATCATTTTCTTGTTAATTGGGTGGGACTAGTGTCTTAGGCACAATAGAGCGTCCCACATCTATTGTGCTTGCTCTTTTCCCTCCTCCTGCATGGTATTGGGAAGGACTACATTGACATTTTGCTGATGGCATTGGGAAGCATAGTGACCTTTATAATTGCAATTAAAGCAAGTAATTTCACTCATTGGCTGTGGGGTGTCAATCTTCTTATTGGTTTTGAAGGACTTACCAGCAAAGGCAGCAGTTCCCAATCTGTAACCAGTATTAGGAGGTCCATAATCTTTTGAGAATCTGCATAAATAGTCAACCAATTCAGATGTTGTAATGTTTTGCATGAAAGCAGGCAATAGAGTGTTTGATAGATTAGGGTAAGGTTCTACTGCATGCTCTAGTGCAATCTTGGTGTCAAAATTGACCATAGCCCATGCACCTAAAAGAACTTGAGCTTTGCGATAGAATCAATCTACAAATTTATCAATTGCTTCATCTTTCTTAAATCTGATGTTCATAAACTAGGATTTTCTGGTTGACATCCGTTCTGGACCTCCAAATTCATGAAGCACGGCCTCCTTGACTTTGGCATATGTTGAATTTTCATTAATGTGAGGCATAATCAACTCAATGCTCCACTCATCCAAGCAGTTAATCATGGTGGCTGATTTGTTATGGTCGCTGGCCCCATGAATGGCCATTTCAAAGCATTTGACAAATGTGGTAATACTTCCATTATTGTCAAAGGCTGGCAGGTTTGCTGGTTTATAATTATTGCTTCCCCATTCCTGGTTATCATGATTACTCCTTTGTTGACTAAACCCAGGCGTACTAGGGCGTTGGGGCATCATATCCAGGTTTGAGGTGTTAGTGTTGACCAAAGCAATCATATTGCTATGCAGTTGTCAACATGGCTCAGCATCCATTTTGGTAGCTATTTCTGAAGCTTCATCCTCATAATATTTGGAAGAATTTCCAGTCAAGTGGGTTGAAGCACACTGACAATGCCCATTGACTAGAGTTTGAATTTGCTCGTTGATTTCATTTTTCCAATTGACATGATTTCAGGTTTTTTAATTTTAATTTCACAATTTCTTCATTCAGGCTAGTAGCTTGTAGGTGCAAGGTGGAAATCAATTGGTCCTTTTATTTCATTGCCTTCTTGCACTGGTTCAATTCTCCATGGAGATTATTGTTTGACTCATTAATAGCATTAACATCATCATTGAGATTATTGATCTGTAGATTAAGATGATCAATAGAGTCTTCAGTTTTTGCCCGTTGGTCCTCAAATTGGGTTTGCCAGTAATTGATTTATCTTTGTATTCATCCTTAATCTGCGAAATTTGGGCGCTCAAACGTTGATACTGGTCACCATCTGCAGTCCCAGCCATGAGCACCATTTGTTGAGTTTTGGGCTTTGTTCTGATGGCTGGGTCTTTTTCAGGTGTGAAATGCAGTTTTGTGCGTCTATTGTGTGAGGACAATAGACAGGATGGTGATTTAGAATTTAAAATATAACTCCTTGGTAGTACTTAAATTGTATACCCTGTAGTTTACTTGGAAAATGGCACGCTGCCCTGATCTTACTGATCCCAAGTAAATACTGACTAATACAAAGTAAAATACTAAACGCAAAAAAGTTTACAAGTTAAATTATAGACTTAATCCAGTAGTTGAATATATTTTATCAGTGTCAGCTTAAGGGTTATTTATAGGGTTTGATGTTTGCCACATCTTACCCATGACATCTCATTTTCAGTGGCACTTGGCCACATAAAAAGTTTGTAAGAATGTCTGCAAATACTTTGACTCAGGGCATCATGCTCAGCCTCAGGGTTGGAGTAAACACTGTCATCATTTTTGAGATGGCATTTTGGGCACTACTTTAAAAAGCTGAACTGATTCACTTTCACATGTAATTGGCAGCACATACCAAGTTGATTTGTATCACTAATTAGTAATTAATTCAATCAAAAACTTGACCAACATTAAAAACTAATTTCAACATAGACCAACAAAGCTCACATGCCCAAGTCATTAAGTCAAAACTTAATCTAAGTCCAACCTAACCATCAAAGCCCTTGAGCCTGTGTCATCATAGTTGAATATTATTAAGTGAAATTGCTAGGCTGCAAATCTGAAGTTTGGATATACTTAGTATACACCTGATCCATAATCGCTGATATCTGATATGATCAAATATCTGACAATTAGGTACAGTCAATTACTCAACACTCAGGATGATATTTACTATTGTTCTATACCACCAATTTATTGTTTCCCAATGCCTGGCTCCATACAACATTGTTCAGTTGGTAATGCCTCTGGCATTCTGGCTTGCTTTTTAGGTGCTTATGCATCCCAACTGGCAGGCCAGTCTAAATTTCTTCTGCCATTTCTGTGACATCTTACTGCCCAATTCATTCATTGTGTATTGATGCAAACCCACCAATTACACCAGTGAGCAGAAATCAGCTGGATTCCCACAGACCTATGATAATCTAAAAAATTTATATTACAATTGGTTGCAAATAATTTTAAATAGCCTGCTGAACAAAATTTGATATAGCTTTTTCATAAAAGTGTTCACATATGTTGAGCAGTTGGAATTTTTTTGTAAAAAAAGAACCTTCTTCAAAAAATGTACTAAAAAGTATAAAATAATCAAAAAATCATGAATACTCAATAAAACCCCTTTTAAAGTCAGTGTCATCTTTCAACTTAACTTATATAATCTTGCTCACAAATAGCAAATTAGAGCTTATATTGGATTAGGTCCAATTGTAAACTATAAGTAACTTAGAATATACAATGCGGAGTATATTATAAATGGCTATTATAGTTCAGGTTAAAATATGGCACCAACTTCAAAAAGAGTTCTATTGAGGATTTATAATTTCTCAACCATTTCATACTTTTTAGTGCTTTTTTAAAGAAGGTTTTTTTCCCCAAATTTTTTGAAAGCAGTTTTTCTTTTTTTTAAAGCTATTTCTTTTTTTCTAAAAAATAGTGCTTTTTTAAAGTGTTTCTTTTTCCTAATTTTAATTCAAAAAATTACTGCCTCTATATATCATTTTTGAAACCTCACTATTTTTAAATTCAAAAATAAAAAACTGTTTATTATTATATATAGTATCTCATAAAAAATTTCTACTAATAATTTATTTTACCAATATAACTACTTTTTTTGGTCAAACTATGCTAAACTTGCTGATTGCCATCTACAATAATTCATTTATTAATTTTTGTTGATTTTATTGGTCAAATTATGCTTAGCTTACTGGTCCCATCTGTAATGATTCATTTTATTAAATTTAGTTGATTCTATTTGGTCAATCTATACTAAATTTACTGGTCAACATCTCAATCAACTATTAAATCTAGTTGATTTTATTGGGCAAACTATTCTACATTTATTGATTGCTATCTACAATAATTCAATTTTATTGAATTTTGTTGATTTTATTGGTCAAATTATGCAAAAATGGTAAGCATCTTTAATGATTTAAGCTCATCATACTATGATCTCATACTTGCCTGGAGCTTGAACATACCTCCAGCCATAGGAATTATATATATATGGATGTTGGTATACATATCTGTTTGTTCCGTATGCGTTCCTATACCATTCATCCAATTGTGATGAAACTTTGGTAAGTTGTGTGCATTCCCGAGAAGGTTTATGGATTTTAAAACTTTTTATTTTCATAGTAAAATAAAAAATTATATACAAGAAGTGAAAATCCTATATGTTCTCGATGGTATTCGCTATACTGTTACGGCTGAGCAGTTTGGTATTCGTTTGATTTGATATTTTATATGGTTTTGTTAAATGGTTAATGGTTATTTGGCTAATTAGCAAGTTAATCTAAATCAAAACTTTATATCAAAAACCCAATTGATTTTACATATACCTCTAGTGTCATGTAAATAAACAAAAAAATACAGGTCGAATTGAGAACCTTTTTTTCAAAGTCGGTTAAAAATAGGATCTCCAAATATCAAATTTGATGTCCTAAGGAAAATTCGATGTATAAGATTTTTTGATATAAGAAATTATTTTTCTAATGATTTGGCGTGGGACTCAGAAGATGTTCGATGTGAAACTTCTATATATAAAGAAGTTCGTTAATTAAATAAATCGATATAAAAAAGTTCGATATCCGGAGGTCCTATTGTAATAGTTTTTTTTAGTACTAGATGGTCCCAACCCAAGGGGGGGATTCATCGATGTCCTATTGTAATAGTTTTGGTAAGCACGTTTCCAAAATAAAAGCTCGCTTTTTAGCGCCAGTTGACAACGTTGGCTACGAATTCAATTATAATCCAAGTGGAGCTAGCCTCTAACTTAACCCTTTCAATCATTCGACGCATATATGCGTCCAAAAAATGGGGGTGATGTAAATCTAAAAACGCATATATGCGTCCAAAAACCGAGGGGTATGTAAATCTAAAAACGCATTTATGCGTCCAATTAAAATAAGATTTATATAGATTTATTTTAGGATTTATCGAATATTCGTGTTACAACAAGGACCAAAATGAGCTCAAAAAGAGTGAACATCGGCTAAGAAATTCGTGCCAAATTTAAGGCCAAAAAAAACAGATGATTTTTTTGAAAATGACTGAAAGGGTTAATATGCCGAATTTGCTTGGTGACATTTATGATAGGCTAGAACCCACTTAATATGTTTTTTGATCTTTTATTAAAGTTATACTTAGTTATGACTTTGAGCCAATTCACTCAGTTTTATAGGTGCCTGATCCAACCAATCGACGGCTATTAAATGGCTTATGCTATACACGGCTAAAATCAGCAACCATTTTAGAAAAGCCGATCAGCCCACTTTTACCCATTTGAGCTATTCAAGTATGGTACAAAGCTAAAGGTTTCTGTTGGTACAACTCTCATTTGATAATGTGCTACATCCCTTATTTGTAAATGTCACATGATCAGTTTCACTCTTGAGAGGATATCTCGACATCCAACTATCGAAACTTTATGAGGGAGATATTTAATTGGAATTTTTTAGCACCAGTTGATCCCAACTCTACTTTAGGATTTTCCCGATCCGAAAGAGCAGTGGGTACGAGTCCACGTTTAATCTTCCCGAAAGATCAACTGTGAAGATCAATTAAAACAAGATTATAAAAATCATAAATGAATAGAATTTCCTATCTACAGGGCTGATCCTCTTTATCTAATCAAATTACGGGAAAATTCGGCCCACAAGCTCCCGATAACCCATTGCCAAAAGTTGCAGAGGTGGTCACTTGGAATGAAATCTACTATGGGCAATCAAGTAAAAACAGTATAGCCTATACTATAGGATCTACACCATAGCGTGGGTTAGAGCGCCATTATAAATATATTCCCATCGGCTCTAATTTTTATATTTTTCTTAGTTGCCATAACCATCTTATAGAATTTTTAAGTAAGCACGTAATGGTCTTTATCGTTTTCAGTTGCGTTATCTCCCTTTATGTTACATGACATGCTTTATAGCTGACTTTGTTTCCGTTGGCCAACTGTTTTCTAGGTTGGGTTTCGTTTAGGGTTTTACTTTTGAACATCCCTTTTTATCGAGGCTAATTTACTCATCTAGCGAGGCGAGAGTGCAGTCCAATAATGGTATCACTCAGCACTGAGTTGAAGGTCCTACTGTGCGTCCTGACCACGATCGTTGTGGTGGGGTTCGCTATGTTTGCGGCTGTTAAGATTTATCTACGGCGCAAAACTAATCCCGAGTGTGAAAACCTGGAGTTCTTCTTGACCGCCCGTGATACCCAGCCCTTGATGCGGGTGGCGTGGAGCTTCGTGGCGGGTATGATGGGCTCGTGGATACTGACGGCCCCCGCCGCAAACGCAGCTGACGCGGGTTGGGTGGGGATGGTGTCTTACGCCGTGTTTGCCGGACTTCCCATCTTAGCCATAGCGCTTGTAGGTGACAAGGTGCAGAAGTCCATGCCGAACGTACTTTCTTTTGGGGATTATATCCGCTATCGGTTTGGGACCATCCCGCAGCTGTACGTGGTACTGGTGGTGGTGTTCAATCTCGGTATCGCCCTGGCCGCCGAGTACTCCTCGGTCAACTCTATATTTATATCCATCCTTAAGACCGACAAGTTCCCCATCGTTCCCATCATCTTCGTCTCGACCACCATATACACGGCGTTCGGAGGACTTTTGATCTCCATCATGACTGATGTGTACCAAGGCATCGTTGGCGTAAGCTTGGTATGTGTTATCGTTGGGGCGGTGGCGGCGACCTTCCGTGCAGAGCTGGGCGACCTACCTACCGAGCTGGGAGCGACTACAAAGGGCTACAACTCTCTGTTTATTTTACCGGTGACCCTGATGGCGGCGACAGTGTTTTCAGAGGCACCTTGGCAACGAGTATGGGCATCCGAGTCTCCCCAAGCCTTGAAGCGCGGTGCCCTTCTTGCCAGTATTGTACTCACGCTTGTTGTATTTGCGTTTGGAATCTTGGGCTTTTTTGCCGCGTGGAGTGGGCTAAAGTCCGATGACCCCAATGAGCTGCTGATGCTTATGGTGTCTTCTAGCCACTCGTGGTGGATGTCCATAATTGTGGCGATATTGGCGGCAGTCATATGTGAAGCTGCCATTGACACCTTGCAGACTGCCCTTGTGAGTGCCATCTCCACGATGGTCCTTAGAGATCGTCCTTTGAAGTGGGCCCGTCTACTCGTTCTCATCATCAATATCCCCCCAATCATCATCAGCTACAAAAATATCAGCACGTATGCGTTGTTTACCCTTGGCAACAAGATCACGTGCACTGCTGCCATCCCCATGCTTATGGGGCTCTACCATCCCGCCAAGCCGTACATCACTGGCCCCTGTGTGCTATTCTCCTCCATCCTCTCCTTTTTATCGATGGTAGCCTTTGGCTGGATTTATGCTGGAGATTTCAATGCGGGTGTCAAATGGGTTGCGTTTGATGCGTACGACCCATTTTCAATTCTGGTGGCCATCCTGTCCTCCATCGTTGGGATGGTTCTCTGGTGCGCTTCCGCCATCCTCCTCCAGCAACTTGGCGTCGCTCAATCTGAGATCCCAGGGTTTCGGCCCTACTACCTTGATGCGGACCGCCTGCTAAAATCAGACGCCCCTTAAACGCCCCACGCTTGGCCTAGAAATAAAATGTCTCGTTGAGATTATCAGTTTAACAAAACTCTTTGAAGTTTGGTTTTGGTTATGCCTTCTATTAGGCATGACACCTCCACCCGTTTAAAAACGTTGATATTAACCCTCACCTTTTATCCTTAGACTGGAACCTCGGAAGATCAACCAAAGGCTTATGGCTTCTGATTATGATGGATGTTGACAAAATGTAGTTGACTTTACCATCCGAAGATATCCAGCCATCTAGCTGGTACCAAAAACGTTAACATGCTCTCAGTATCCTCTCAATCTGGTTTACCCATCTAGCGATACGGGTTGATAAAAACCTCAATAGCTTGCCGGTGAGCTTAAAGCTTAAACTGAATAACGGTATCTGACGATCGATTATATCGGCTTAAAATGGGTTCGGTTAGATGCGCCTGCTGCAACCAAACTTTGACACTTGAGGGTATAACCAGTTATGTTTTTTCTATATAAAACAACTCTGTCTGTCCTTTGATCTCTTAAGATTTGACCTATTTTATGAATTTCAGTAAGGATCCCACTGGTAGAGCACTCCTTAACTATTAATCTATTTTATAAACTCAGTAGAGGTCTCACTTTAGAGCACCCCTTTTAAGTTTTTGTTGTAAATAAAATATTGAATATAGTATCGACAGGATAAATGGTTAGACTTTATAATGTGAGATAGTATAACGGAAGTTGGGTATGGTTACTATTATCTTAGATAACTTAAGGATAGTTTGCCTAGTGGTAAAAACTTAATGCTGCTATCCAGATGTACCTAGGTTTGAATCCTGCACTTAGCTAAGCTTGGCACGGTAGCTTTATCCTAAGGTTGGTCATCTCAGATAGAATTATCAAATTTTTCTAAATAATGCCCTGGTGGTAATATTAGCAACCTGCCTTGTAATGACTACCCCAGCTTTTATATAGCAATTTGATGCAGTGATTATTGGTATATACCATTTTTCCTTCAATCTCAACATTTTGCATTTTGATTTCAACATTTTATATTTAATTTCAATATTTTATAAATCATTTTCAACACAATTTTTGGTAGCAAAATTACCTTTTAAAATATAAAACCTATTGAATATAAGAATGATAATTATAAAAATATTGTATTGATGAGCATAGAGAAATTCAATGGTACAATTTGTAATATCTTTAAGAGTAAGTCTAAAATATACTATACTATCAGTGGCTGAAACAGTAGCAGAGTTCTCTATAATTAAATCTGATAGCAATCCAATTGCACCACTTCTTAATTTTGATCCAACACCATTTTTTATCTTTTTAAAGGTTTTTTTCAATTTGATTTAGCATATATGAATATGGAGATATAACTTAAACTCAAAATTAAATGATGAAGTTATTCCCTCTATATTTTGCCTCCTATGAATTCTAGCATTATTTAATATAAAATTCATTCCATGAATCTTTTTTTATTTTATGGATAAGAGCAAAGCTCATGTAAATGATCAGTAATATATCACTAATAACTGTTGAATGTGCAATAATTTTACAATATTGTAAGCTATCAATAGTTATACTAGCAATTGAAGATACTGACCTACCCCTCACCATTAGAACAGTCACAATGGCACATGTTCCTCTTCTTGATTTTCCCTGTGTAAGTATTGGATAGGAACCAATCCATTTTGGATTGGGAGCAATCCCATTCCGCTCAAAAAAGGGTGGAGGCCAGCACCTGTGCCTCACCCCATTTAGGGTGATATGGCCCATGTAGTGAATGAAAGGTGGGTCACAGCATACCCCCTGAGAGTTGCAGTGCCTCACCCCATTTAGGGTGATATGGCCCATGTAGTGAATGAAAGGTGGGTCACAGCATACCCCCTGAGAGTTGCAGTGCCTCTCCCAGTGTTATCCTCTACCAAGCTAGTGAAAAACATTTGACAGGTTTTCCAGGAGGTGGTATAATTGTGCAAAAATCTATAAGCCAGATGAGATTCTGCCATTGTGCTGATGTCACATCTGCCCCCAACAGGTATAGGGGTGATCAGCACCTTCCCCAACAAATGGGTCCAGCCTTATTTGGCTTGGCCCTGGGTGCAATATGCCCAAAATGTTGCCACCATAGCAAATGCATGCACGCAATGAAACAAATTAAATTCAAGTAATGGACCCAAAATATATTTGCTTAAAAATTCTGTACCCATTTCAGTTGAAAATTAGTTTTGGAACCCAATCTGACAGCTTGGTTGTAATTTATTCCTGATTGTAATTATACAAATAATGCAATTTTCCCCAGTGAGCTTATGGCAGTGGTCCTCAGCAGGCACCATTGTCTCTCCATTTTCTATAATTTTCACTATCTTATATCTCAAACAAAAATCTGCAAAAAACCAAATTAACCCCAAATTTTGGTTTTTATGATTATTTATATAAAAAGTGAGATGCTACCACTTTTAGGCACCCTCTAACTGGTCTTCTTGACCAACTTTTCATCTTAAACTCATCATTTTGGACAGCTGTGCCTGAAGCATTCTGGCTTGGGTTTTGGATGGTAACTTAACTAAAGTTTCAGGCCAGTCTAAAATTATTATTAGCACAATCCATAACATAATGGAGCAACCCATAGCTATGATCCTCTCCATCTTATCCTTTGAGTGAGATGTCACATGAGTTTTCTCAAAACAGCACTCAACCTCTTTTCAGTTAGCCAAGTTCAGCCCAAACTTAGCCTCTGTAGGTCAGGACATTCAGAAACCAACTTTGTGCTTAATATTGTTGTCACAATTCTGATATGACTGGACAATAAGCCCTCAGTTGTGATGGTGGAATAGATTGATTCGTTGAGTTTACTATGAGTATCAATTATTGAGCACCTCAACATAAGGCAATATTAGGTTATTGAGACATTGCCTCAAATTAGGCGATGGTGAAATTAGTGAATGAAGAATTGACAGAGCCAATGAGATATGGCGAATTAAATTACTAAGCCATATAAGCAGTAGCATCCAAAGTTGCTACAATATAAGTGAGATGAGATGATCAAAAGGTTGGTTGTAAATAGTTTAAGAGAAAAGCAGAAACAGCAGGAAGCAGCTGTATTAAGAATATTAAATAAAGGAAGTTGTGGGAGCAAGTGCTCTATATTTATTTTGAGACATTTATTCTGTTGTTTCAAGGGCAACAATCATCATATTGTTGGTCCTAATTGCTCAGTAGGTTGAACTCTGTGCAAAATCTGTGGGCGTATCTCTTGAATATCACCAATTTTATAACAGTGGTGCTCACTACAGGGGGCCCATTGATCAATTATTTATTTAACTGAGGCAAGCCGACCAGGGGATGGGCACTACCAGTTATGTGTGGAAAATGAAGATACATAAAATTGGGTACCCCAGGGTACTCAGGTTACCCCTGTTGCCAGCGGGACTGCCAGGTATGGGGGGATTGGTGCACTACTCTGAGGGGGTTCCCCCCACTATGGAGCAGGTGTGAAGGAAGGGGTCTGTGCAGAGGAACCAAAATGGGAACCACGATTCTATAAGCGCCTGTTGCCTTAGCCTCATATATCCATAGAGCCAGGCTTGGAAGTGCTCCAGTAAGTGGACGTGAAACCTGTTGATAACTCCATGGATGGTTGGGACCATGCCCCTGAACGCATCTAAGGCAATGGTGTGGATTGTCCACATTGCAATGGGTATCATTAGGGAGCGGAGGGTAGATGGGATTGGTGACTCAATCTGGAGCGCAAGAAGGCTCTTTGATATAGAAAATTCCTGCTCGTTTTGGAGCTTAAGCAGGCGCACGACTTTCTGCCATATGGCTTTAATTGGGGGGCATGTTTCTAGGCAGTGAT
>JAKSZP010003565.1:0-19822 GCA_022478985.1 Massospora cicadina | reverse complement strand
TGGTAATATGGGCATAAATCCCAACACCATTCCACTGGTGTCCTCTACACAAGCATATAGGAGCGCAGGCAAAGCAGGGTGCCGTCCATAAAGCAATTGGAATGGGCTTTTTCCTGTGGCATAATAATAGCTAATGTTGTAGGAAAACACCGCGGTAGAAAGGAGGGTACTCCAATAAGAGGGCTTATCCATAACCAACTTCCATAGTATGCTTACCAGGGTCCCATTGACTCATTCAATCATTCCGTTGGACTCCAGGTGATACAGGGTTGTTAGAACCCCATGGATGGCCGACATCTCATTGAGCTTGGAAGTATGTGAGAGGTGAAATTAGTACCATTGTCAGTAAGGATAAACTGCAGGCAGCCATGATGCTAAATGATGCGCTCCATTACAAATTTATCCACAGTAGTTGCCCCCAGGTCCCAAGTGGCCCGCGCCTCAACCCACCTTGTCAAGTAATCAATTTCCATCAGGAATTACTTATACCAGTTAGCTCCAGTTGGCAAAGGACCAACAACATTGTTAGGATTTAACCTGCTCCCAATCAATTTAATTTTAATTTCCCTACTTCTAATATATCTCCAAATTTTCCTCTAATGGAGCCTTATTTTCCGTCCCCTAGTCAATTTGTTAAAAGGAAGATTGCCGTCAAATCCCCACCTGATCAACATCAGGATGCTGAAGATCTTGCCGGTGGAGTACATCACTATCCTGAAAGGATTAGGAGGAAAACCTCGCCTAAAAATTTCCGCGCCTTTTCTTAAATAAAGTTACGTTTTTATCTCCAATTCATTTTTAGTCCTACTTATTTCTAGAGCCTCTGTACAGCAATCTCCTCTCTGGCCATCAACTTCCCCGGTCTAATACAATAGGTCCCTCGTCACCTATTCTCAAGCTTATAGAAAGTTACCAGCCCCTACATTTAGGATTCCCAGCTCTCCCCACTGTCTGCTCGCTGCGGGACATTTTATCCCATCCATTTTGGTATGCTTCAGAGGAACTATTGCCCTCAGCTACCCTATCCTGACAAAATAATTGGTGCTTTCTGCCAGGTACTCTCCCGAGCTACCTGGTGAATAAATATATTCACAATGGATGATTCTCGCCAAGACTCTACTTGGCCACTTACCAAAATATCTAGCATCACTCAATGGGTAACTTCCAATGGAAATTGTGACCATTAGAACAGCAAACCCAATTTTATGCAATTCTGTACTATGCTCCATATTTTATATTCCAGCCCTAAAACCTCAAAACTATCGTTTTCAACCTACAGGTGCTGCTGATACTATTAATAGATTACTTCTAGTTGCCCTTTTCTCTGGAGATCGCTGACATCATAAACAAGCCTCTGCCATTCCTGATAATATGCAAGTGCTATAAGAATCTTCCACTTTACCTGACTCTGAGTTAGGAGTATCTCGCGCAGAGCAATATTTAAAATGATTTGCACACCCCGCTCTTCACCATTTAGTCCAAATGATGGGGATCCACCATCAGGAAACCTTCGACAGTTTACCTTGTCACAAGAGTTACATTCCTACCTCTTGGATTTCTACAACTCAGCTTCTTCATTCATAAGAGATAACCATGAGGCTATTCTTGAAAACCGCGCCCAACTTATCTCTTTATAAAAACCAACTCTCCCAACTGGACGTGGGAGTGGCTAGCCTGCTTCACAAGGAAGTAGCTACCCAATTTACTGAGACCACCAGAATTATCAAGAGTCAGTTGCAACAAGCTATTACCAACCTCATTAGCCAACTTAATGCTTTTACCAAACAAACTTGAACTAATAAGCCATATTGAATCAACAATCCAACCAGCGTTTAATGTCTCAAGCGTGCCTGAGATTCCAGGGCCACCTGGCCCTGTGGGTCCCTCAAGCCCCCCTGGGGAGCAAGGATCAGCTGGTCCCACAGGAGTGATGGGGCCCCCTGGTCAGAATGGAAGTGAAGGGCCACTTGAGCCAATTGGCCCCCTGGATATGGGCATCCTGGTCCTTGTGGGCCCTGCTGGGCCTCCTGGCCATCCTGGTCCTCTGGGTTCGACTGTTCACTTACCTTCCCCTCCAGAGGATCATTCCTTGATAGCCACCTTCTTACTCTTGAACAAAATCTTGAAAATATTGCTCGAAGCTGTTGGCTAACTCACTCTGGAGAACCTATTGAGTCAAACCTTACTTTTGATGCAATTAAGGAAGGGTTGGATAACTCTTACCATCTTTATGATTCTCTCACGGACGATTTTAACTCACCAAAAAGAAAAAAAGTTGGATTGGAGCAGGACAACTATGAGCTCCAAACCCTAGTTCAAAATCTACATGTCAAAATGGAATCAATATGCAACGAACTTCAACAAAAACATCTACTGAGTCTCTAATTGCCCAAATTGGGGCTCTTCAAGACAATCTGAACCATTTTAGACAACAAGCTGATTTAAATCAGAATCCTGTGCCTCCATCCGAATCTGAGCTATCCAAATTAACTGAATTAGTCCAGTAGGCGTTAATGTTATTTCAGCTCCCGTGGGAACTACATCTAAACCTTCTTTTAAAGACAAGTTCACCCTGGGGGAAGGAAGTATTGCTTCATTTCTATATATTTATGAAAACGCAATGGAAGAAGCTCCTGATTGACAAAAGGTTAAATACTTACCCTCCTGCCTTAGTAGATCTGCCCAAGAAATTATGGTTCCCCAACTCATGAGATGCAGCACTTGGGCTGAGGTGAAGGCTGCACTTATTAAAGAATTTGGTAATGATCTCACCTTGGAAAATCAGAAACAGGCCTTTATGACTATTAAGTTAAGACATGGCGAATCTCCTGCAGAGTTTTCTTCTTGATTCTACGCTGAGGCTCAGAGATTGGCATCTGATAACCGCCTCACTCTCAATGATGCTGTTGTTGCCATCCTGTCTACTTTAGAGTTTAACCCGCAGCTCCATCTCCACATGACTTCAGTTAAACAAAATTTTACTTCTGTTTTAGATATTAAGGAGGCCCTTCTTTTATTTTATGTAATCGAGGCAAGCCAACCAGGGGACAGGTATTACTGAAAGAAAGAAATGACATGAAACCTGGACAGGGTCAACTCCATCAAAGAAAGTTTTTCCACCTCCAGATCAGGACTCAAATTTTTCTGGTTACATCATGGGTAAGGTTTTCGTGTTATTAGACCTACTAACCGCCAATAGCTTCCTTTGGCTGGCACCCTGATTGATGTGCAAAGGGTGGGAATCAAACATTCAACCTTCAGGTTGGTAGCCGTACACCCTACTGACTCGCCTTCCACCCCCTTAAGGAGGCCCTTCTTTAAATTCCTACTTCTGTAGTTACTGCCGCTCCTGCTTCCGCTTCCACCTCACATCCTTGAATTCATGTGGTGAACAACAATGAGTCTGAAAAAATTGAGCTCAACCTAACTGCACCTATTGTGGTCATCGCAATCACACCATTCAGCATTGTTGGGAAAGAATGGCTGATGAGAAAGCAAAATAGGGGTCAGCATAGGTCAGAAGGCTTCCTGTGCTGAAAACTCCACTGTGCCTCATGATTGATCTACCCATACTGTTTCTTACAAGTTTATTAGTTATGGTGCTCTTGAGGGAGAAATTCTATTAAGCCTTTAGACATTAATAAAACTAGCAATATTACTTCTTATATTGTTCCTAAGCTAGTTTCTACAGCTATATATTCTATTCCAGCTTGGTGGGGAACAGCCATAACCTGTATTGAGGCTGTAGTTCATAAAGTGAATGTACTTTCATTTGCTGACTCCAACTCACTAATTAATATATCTCCTTGCGACTTATTGGGAAAGTCAAAAAACAGCTCAACCTTAATCATACTTTATTGTATGCCATGGCAGGAAATGTCTTTACTTGTGCCATAGGTGCATACTCCTACTTACCTCTAAAATTAAGCGGTCTAAAATAAATATTCCCATATTAACTTTAGATTATAAAATCTATGATACTATATTTGGCATCAAATTCCTTATGGAACATGTGATCATCCTTAACTATAAGGAAAATTTATTACCATCCTTGGATACCAGGCCCCTTAATTTTACATGACTCTCCTAATGAAAAAGGGAAACTGAAATTATGTATGAGTCTACTTGAATCTTCTGACTCCATTGACTACTTAAAATATCAAGTATTGGGACCCAAAGTTTAATTGCCCCCTTCTGTGGTTAAGGCCAAGAAGGGTATGCCTCTATATTTTCCCAATTTATTACTTTACCTCTTCAATCCCAAGTTTTAGTGGAACCTGAAAATAATTAATCCCCCCTTCTCATCACTTGCTTAAAATTTCTGGCTTACCTAATCCTTCTTTACTATAAGTCCTCCTTGTCCAGGAGTATTAGACCTGGCATACCAAGGCACCATCACTGTCCTTTTAGGAAATCTCACTTGGTTCACAAAAATAATTGATCTAAATTAACATATTACTTATGGCATAATTTTACCCTCTGATTAGGTAATGGGGGTCCAAAGTGTTAAAATCCTTCACAACTTTGGTTTATAGGGGCTGCCAACTATTGCTGCTGTACCAGTGAAAATTTGTTCCAATCTATTTGACAAGCAAAAAGCTGCTGCTGAAGCTCCAATTAGAGTTTTCTGATATTTTCTCCTCTGGCCCTCATGAATATGCCGTATGTGGTGTAAACAACATCACGTTGATAAGGGGCTTTACCCCTTTCAATATCAACCTTATTGAAATCCAAAACTGAGGAAGCCCAATTTTCTCTCAAAATTAAAACAATTACCTGACGCTAGCCTACTACAACCCTCATGTAGCCCCTGGTCTTCTCTCTTATTATAAATTAAAAAAGAAGATGGGATTCATCACATTGTTATGGATTACTGATGTTAGAATTACCTTAGTAGACAGTGTTCCAGGCAGTGCCTGCTACCCTCTTCCTAGTAAAAACCATACTCACATTTCCACTCTGACTAGCTGGCTGTATGTTGAGAGGTAAGACTCTTATGCAGAAAAATCCCTCGGCTATACCGCCAAAAAGGCATATTCTACCCCAGGTAGGTTCTCCTACACCCCTGCCATTTTCCTAGAAAAACCCCAATTTTTTTAATCCCCAAATTTTTCTTCTCTTTTAAAATCAATTTATTATACTATTTAATGATTTTGCTACAAAATATTAATTTTAATACCTCAATTTCTGACTCTCCCACTTTCTATTTTCATATTATCCCATTTCATTTTACCAAAAGTTCACAGCCAATTGAGTGACAGGTCTCTGGGGTAGAGCTCATCTCAAATTAGAAACTTTGATAAAGTTTTGACCACATAATTAGGGAGCATTTAATTTTGGCATGCCCCATCACTTTTTCCAAAACCTTATTCTCACAATAGTTTTGTGCTTCAGCCTTTTCTTCAATTCATGAAGTCCAGAACCTGCATCCTAATAACTTGTTTCAGAACCTGAGAATATCATGGTAACCTCCCAAAGCTAATCCTCTTATAAGCCAGTGCCCTCACTTGAAAGGGTACTGGCTTATTTTTTCCCAAATTTTCCGGGTTTCTATTAAATAACTTTCCATTCTGGATTATTTTAAGTTTAAAATTTTAAAAGCATTTTAGACAGCATGGCGCGCATTGCAGTCAACATACCCTTGCTAAGATGGATGACTTCTAGTCAGATATAAGTCTTCAGGGCCCTCTTAGTACTGTTTGGTACCTCAGGCGGTTCCATGGGAACTGTGCAGTGCTTACCAAAGCAAACTTGGGCTCCCCACTCCTTACAAGTGACTTTTGAATTCTTTAACTCATAAGGATAGTTATCATTTAATGCATATTGATGACTCTTTGAGATCTCTGGCTGGCTCCCAATATTTTCTTTGATGGATTTGGCCAGTAGCTACTGAATATTGACCTCTCTGCTATAGATCACACTATTGTGCTCTTGTTGCTAACAAAGGTTTGTTTGAGCACACTTAAATGCCACTGGGGTTATGCAATGCTTCTGCCACATTACAGCGGACCGTTGATAAACTGTTTAAACATCTAAGCTAATGTTCATACTAGCTTATCTTGATGATGTCACTTTCTTTTCTAGAACTTTTACAGCTCATCTCAAAAATCTTCATCAGGTATTTCAGCAGTTATGTGAAGCTTCCTTAAATTTAAAACCCAATTAAAAGTAGAATTCAAATGAGAAATGTAATTTTTATGGTATAAAGTGACTCAGCAAGGTATCATCCCTATTCTAGACAAAATATCCACCATTACACAAATGTTCGCTCCTCAAAATAATGTGATTCCCAAGTATATCTTAATATGGTGGGATAATATTGACAGTTTATATCCCACTTTACTAACCTTGCTGAACCCTTAGTAAAGCTAAAAATAAAATTATGCCTTTTGGTGGTCCCAAACAGAAACAATCTTTTGACTCATTGCGCACCACTTTATTTATTGCATCAGTTTTAATACAATATAACTTTGATCAGCCTTTTGTTCTTTTTACTGATGCTAGTGACACCTGTGTGTGCGCCAACTTGTCTCAGTTGGATTCTGATCAGGTGGATCATCCCATCACTTACTTTAGCATGACTATGACTAGGGTTGAATGGAACTACTCTGCAACTGAAAGTAAATGAAGTGCTACATTACTTGCCATAAAACACTTCCATCCCTATCTGTATTATAGACATTTTTTAGTTGATACTAATAATTCTTCACTTCTTTGGCTCTGTCAAATGAAGGGCCCTGATGGGAGGTTAGCTCTCTGGGCCTTAAGGCTACAAAAATATAAATTTACCATAGATCATCAAGTTGGAGCCATCTATCAAAATGTGGATGGGATGTCCTGACTCCCTATTTTATATAGCTATACTTAAGGAGGACCAGCTTATGATCTTCTTAACCAACCTAATTTAAGGACTCAAGAATCACTTGACATCTAAGCCCAGCTGAGAAAATGGCTTCTAGCACTAAAAGTTAAAATTTAAACTTATTAATAATAGGCACCTTCTTTTTACCTTATCCCCAACATTCTATTTGAACTGAAATCATTATGGAATCTCATAAAACCCTTGGATATGGGGCTAAAAAAGCATTTGAGTTGTTGAAAAGCCAATATTAGTGGTAAAATATGGCTAGGTCAGTTCATGACGCTTTAAAACTTGTTTAATCATCTGCACTCAAAAAAATGTCTAATATGAACTTTAAATTTGAGATTGTAGCTCTTGGGGTTGCTTTTACATTATTAATATTTATGTAGTCAATCCTTTGCCTGTAGCTGTATATGGTCATTGATATTATCCTTGCAGTTGACCACTTAATAAAGTGGGTAGAAGCCATGTTTGTTCCCAATGCCAATTTGAGAGCCTTAGCTCTCTTTTTATAATGCAAGTCTTTTTAATAAATGGTTGTACTCAAGTACTCTTGTCAAATAATGGCACAGTTTTTCTCCTCCATAGTAAAAGAGTTGACTTCCATCATAGTAGTAAAGCACCTTTTAACAACTCTCCCTATCTTCCAGCCACTAACAGTGTGTAAAACATGCTAACGGCACTCTGGTTTCTATTTGATGGATATTAACATCATCTGATCCAGTGCATTGGAATGTTTTTCTTCCCAGTTCTATATTAGTGTATCAAGTCAGTTACCATAGGATGATTAAGATGTCCCCTTTCCAAACCTTATATGGTTGTGGTCATTCATTTCTTTCTAGCATTCAACCTATCTTGAATCTGCTAGCCCAGATAATGTAGAGCTTACCTTACAATGTTTACCCAAGGAAATTGTACGCTTTTAATATATGATTACCAAATCTATAATTAATAATAACTTTAAAGAAGAACATCAAGCCATTATGTGACAGCCTGCTCTGCAAGAATATTCTTTGGGAGATATAGCTCTATTTTGAAATCATTGACCTGAGTTTAGGAACCATAAACTTGTAACTAACTGGTCTGTCCTTTATTGTGTGATACACCAAAGGGGTCCTGAATACTCTATTTCTGAAACTAGTACTGGTTCCATTGTAAATCACGTGCATAGCCATTTCCTTTATAAATATCATCCCCCTCAGCAAGATATTGAGGGGTGGCGTTGTCAGGATTTGACTCTCATAAATTTCTCTTTAATTTGGTTTTCCTCAGTTGATCCATATTTCACTAAATTTAAAATCCTAACTAATATCAGTCAATATCAATGGATCCTTATATAAAAAATGTCCTAGTAAAGCTGTCAAAGAGATCCCTTATACCAATATTTCGCCTGACCAAGTTCAGGTTTGAATATCTGTAAGTCTTGGAAAGCACCCTCTGTGCCTCAATCATGAGGAGTTCCCATTCCAGACAAAAAAGTGGGTCAAGAAGGCGGCTGTCCCCTTGTTTCCCAGGGTGATTTAGCCCATGTGGTAGATGAGAGGTTGATAACGTCCTACCCGCTGAAGATTGCTCCCCTACCTCCATATATCGTCATACAAGAGTTGGTGAAGCAAAATTTGGGGGACTATGTGATGAACTGAATTTATCCGTTAGTTTCATTTTTGACTCAGATTTGGATTTTATAAATTCTAAATTATATTATTTAAGAAAATTTTTGGTTGTTAATCAGGTTTGGGCGCTGGGTTGTTCCTCGCCAGTGCCATTCTTTAGGCTTGCAAGAGCTTAAAGAATGGTGTGGGAGAGGCTTCCTGGGAAGGGCGACCTTATAGGTTGAGACACACAATTCTAAACCTCATTTAAAATTCTCTCTCTTTTTCTGGAGTTTTCACCCCAAGCTGGGTTACTCCTGTGGCTCTAAGGCCACCCTTACCTTGTCTTAGAATGGCTCCCAGGAAGGGTGACCCTAAAGGTCAAGCCCACACAATTCAAAACCTCATTTGGAATTCTCTCTCTTTTTTTCTGGAGTTTTCACCCTGAGCTGGGTTACTCCTGTGGCTCTGAGCCACCCATACCTTGTCTTATGGAGGGTGCTGACACATCAATTTTCTGCTGTGTGAACAAAACTTGGGATTTTGGGGTTTGATCTCCCCCAATTATCTTGTCTTTTACTTGGTGTCTCGTGGCTCCAAAACTATTGAGATCTGCTCTAAAGTGGGTTTTTTATTTGATAATAAACAAATAAGGTTAATTCCAGGGCTTGCTACCCTGCTTAAACCATTTCATCTTTTTCCTCACTTCAAGTTTTCCTAAATCCAAGGTTTAATTGGTTATTTGCAGGAGGCACTAATACTTACCTCAAGAGTTTAACCTCACGTTAGACCTTCATTTGACGTCAAAGATTAGTGTCAAACCAAAGACAAGATGGAGATTGGAAACAGGGGTTTTCTGACCGTTACAGTCTGTAGGTGGTGGCAGCAAGAAGCCATTGCCACAGAAGGTTTGTAACTACTCCTCTCCCTCAGTAATCTTGACCCCAATCTGAAGGGTTTGTTGAAATTGATATAAAGTTGCCCAGCGTAAATAGATTGTCCACTGTACTCTCAGGTTTAAAGCCCTGTCAATTTGTGTAATATCTTTTTAGAAAAGGTGATCCTGTACTCAACAGGTTTAGGCGCAATAAACTCCTTCTATATGCAATGGGGCCTTCCATACTTACCCTGGCCATGGGCGCAACCAATCATCTTTCAAACGAAGTTACACCAGTCTGCTAAGCAAAATTGTGCCAGTGAAAATATTTGGTGGAAAAAAATAAGGCAATACAGCTGGCCAGGGTGAGACTGATTCAGCATCATGAATTTTTATGGAATGTTAATCCACAAAATCAAATGTGATTGAATTACCCCTGATTATTGCAGATTTTTCCTAATCCCCAAGTCCCAACACTTAAGGCAACAGGCCCCCACAGGTACTGTTGTCTGTGCAGATTTCTACATTTGTTTATTAAATAAATTTACACTTAAATTTTTAAATTACATTATTTAAACTATTTGTTAGCCGCGTTCTCTCCAGTTGTCATGTTCCCTGGTCTTTGTAATGACTGGGCCATAGTGGCCATACTCACTAATTTTTTAATCTCCCTACTTTTATTGTGATATCATTATGGTAGTCACCTGGGGTTGACCCCCCACTTTGGTTGCCTTTTTGCGTCATGATGTGACAATGCTTCTTGAGGTAATTCCCACCCAGTTGGCTAAGTTTCACAATCCCTTTACGCTTTTGACCTCTACCATTCTTAGAGCAGATTCTGGATCCCTTGGATGCCCAAGGAAACAACCGTCATGGAATCCACAGTAAAAAACTCTTGAAATTGTGTGGTTTTTGGTGGGTATGTTAGTAACAGTGATGGTTAATTGCCGTCCCTCAGTTGTCCCCCTCCCAATGAGATACCAAGTTTTCTGGTTGGCTATACCTTTGGTATTCTGGTTTGCGTTCTGTATGTCCACTCACCCAGACTGTCAATCTCTAGAATTTTATTAGCCAGTTCCATGAAAAGATCTTGACAGTGGATGCCATCAACGCTCTGAAATATTCTGGGCTAATATACCCATATAAATATTTCATCCTTTTTAGTTTAATAATACTTACTTACCTATAAATTTATATATTCTTTATTGATTTTTGAAGCTTCATCAGAAGCTCCTCTCAAGATTTTTTCATAGTGATTTAACACTTATCACAATAGGTCCCTCACCACCTATTAAAGATATTAGTTCAGTTTACCTGATCCTGTACTTAAGCTAATCAACTCTCCCCACCCCTTTTAATTTGGCGGGACAATATTATACAATCTATTTTAGAACACTTTAAAGGAATGCTGCCCTCAGCTACCCCTATTCTAACATTATGAAACCCAAATGTGAGCCCAAGGTAGAAGCTGTGGTGGAATTTGTCAATTTTATTAAGAAGTTACACCAGGAGTAAACACCATTTAGATGCAGCCATGAAGACTTACAAGATTAAAGCAGATGGGAAGAGAAGGGTATGACTTGAGTTTAAGGAGGATATCTCATGTACTTGGTGCCAGGAATATCTGAATTGTAGCGTGTGATCCTTTAAAGTTCTTTTTGCACAGGTTATTGTTGGTCAGTCCAACTCTATATCTACCATATAGCATGAATACATGGTAAAGTTTTCAATTTTAATATAGATAAAACTATGGTGAAGATTCTTGAAATAAACAACAAAATTTGGCATTGAAAGTGATCCTTTATTTGGAATAGAAAAATTATATTTAAAGTCAAATCAATTCATTCAAGATTCATCATAGATTTTGTGATGAGGATCATTGACTATATAACAATGTAAATATGGGAAAGAGTTGATTTGTCAAAAAGGGGTTCATCTGGGAAGTCACAGAGCTTACTATAATGCAACTCATTTTATGGTAAAAATCAAATAATGAAGTTAAAATTGGCTTATTACTTTGATTTAAAAGTTAGAAATTAAGTCAATTATCCAACACCAATAAAACAAATGAGCAAAAAAATTGGTACTCATATGGATGAGACCTAACCGCATTGTCAGAATGTGAGACATGCCTTCTACCAGTTAGATCTCCCACCTAAGTTCAAAATGTTTTCCATGGTTCATTAAAGTAACTTGACCTAAATTGAGGGGCCCTTCTGAGACCCCATAATATTATCTTGTTGAGGGGGAACATGAATGGGAAGTGGAGGAGATTGTGGCCTCCTGTAGAGTGAAGTATTGTCTGGAGTACTTAATATTATGAAAAAACTGATGGTATGGATAACATTGGTTCTGTTCTTTGACTGTGTCCATGCTCAGGACTTGATTGACACTTTCTGAAATTTCTTTTTCAATGTTACTTATCTAAATACAACCTCAAAGTTGCTTCCATGATTTGGCCCCCTGCCCAAACAATTTTCTCTTGCTGATGCCCCTGGAGGAGGGGTGGCGCTAAAAAGCAGTGTAGTCTCATGTCTCATGACATAATTGTGGGTAATATCCTAGGAACAAGGAAAAGGTTAGTAGGGCATAAGGTTTCAAGTTAGCTGCCTCTCCTTATCTTAAACACATCTTGGACTGACGTTGGATAAGGGACATCTATTCCCAGGTTAGTATCAAAGAGGTGCATTTTAAGGTTTTTTAGAATTACATCAACAGCCTTAAAAGTTACAAGTTATTCAGTGAACAAAAATAATCATTGCACTTTATTTTTAATCTTAGGCTTTAAATCCCATCATAAATACAATACAACTAGATCTGTTATATTTTACCTATAAGCCAAATTTTGAGCTAGGGTATACTCAGGCTACAGTATACCATCAATGTAATCTATTCTATTGGTTAAATTTAGTTCAGTCCTTTGGTGGTTTGGTTATATCCCATCTCCCCAATCTCCTTTATGGTCATTCTTGCTAGACCAACATCTTTGTAATTTTTTTATAATATAGTATGGAAACTTTATATTATAACACCTTGGTTTGGCTTGTTTGCAGAACTACACAAAGAGGTATCCTATAACTTAGGCCTTTTTATATTTCCAAAAATATTTTATGAATCAATTTTACATTTTGTGGAGTCTGGATCACTAAAATTAAAGTTCTAGATGGTCTAGAAATAAATTAGAATTAGTGATGAACTCCTCCTGGGAGTCTAACCATATTTTTGCCTTGATGGGAGATTTGTATTTTTAATAAGTATTTATATATTCTACTAGGGTCACTCTGTCATTAACATAATTCAATGTGTCTTGCTTGTATTCATCTATTAGTAGATTCCATGTTTATCTAGATGCGGATTTCCCATCACCTAGTCAGGAACAGGAGGGTTACAGACACTTTCCTCACACAGATATAGGGGGATTCAGCCTAATAGAATCAATAGTAATAAAGCTGCAAATTGATGCTAGCGTGAGGGAATATAATTGTTGTAAGCCTCTTTAAATTAATTAGTAAAATAAATATAATCAGAATTAAGTGGGTTATTCATACTGTTTGCTCAACACGAATTTTTAACAGATCTTGTAAAGGGAATGTGGAACTTGGTATGCTGATTCAGAGATAGATGAAGAAATTGGGTGGATCATCAATTTGTAATCTGTTAATTATGTACTCAAATAATGCACAGTCTGATTGTCAAAGCAAATGGGATCAAATAACTTAAAGGTCTAGTCAAGTCAACACACTGTATGACAAACTGGTACTTGGTAACCTCAGGGTCAATCAGAATCTTTCTCTTATCATATATCTTCATAATTTTAAAATTTTAGAATTTTAGTTATTGACCTTTTTGGGATTTCAAGTATGCCCACACAATCCAGCTTATTCAATTATAGCACAATATTCTTTATCCACTGGGGTGATTTACCTTAATGAATGTGAGTTATTGTAGGAGATGACAACTATTATTTGGCATATTTACTAATGGGTTATTTACTAATCCTCCAGGATTCAATTCTGCCAGATTACTGATGTTCTGACATGGAGGATCACTGAAAATAACAAGTGTTTCAATTGTGCTTTTATTTCCCATAATAATCACTTTAGTTACTACAATTTGATTCAAACAGCAATTTTTGGTAATCACACAGGAGAGATGGGCGATTTTAATAAATCTAATACAACCTGGGTGAGCGTCACATTAAGAGGTGCGCAAAACGGTGCACCCAAAGGCAAGAAACGCCCTGGAGGGGGAACAGGAACCCAAGCCGCCAAGAAACCACAAACTCAGACACCATCCAGGTTTATGTTATTTACTGTAATTCAAGATCAATACATGTACATCCAATTTAACAGCCTCTTTCAAAGGTGGAACATGAGCTCTGACTCTTCCTTGGGGATGAGTCCCCAACCCTGTGGGAGAAAACATGCAAGGCACAGCCCTCCCTTTCCACACGCAGTATATGTCACCACCAACAACATGGGCTGTGGCTGGATTGATATTGGTTTCAAAACAGCTGAATAAGCAGATGCTGCAGCAAAAGTCTGCATCAAAATTACCCTTCCAAGGGCAAAAGAATAGTGTGCACCGCGTGCACCATATGGAACAAAGAGAAAACTTTGTTCATCTTCTTCAACTTGCTCCCTACCAACCTTCCACATAAGGTAATTGAGGAGGAGCTCCGCAAAAGGGCTTGTAGCCTACAGAGAAATTATGCAACTCAAATTACAACAATTTCGCCTGATGCCAACCCTGTGCACAGGCAAAGCTATTTCCATGATCAACCCGTTCCCCAAAGTGGAAGGTGACTTATCAAGAATCCCCTGCACAGCAGAGTTTCACTTTGCAGATGGGGGACAATCATCCACATTCTGAATCACACTGGAACGCGCACCGCTTATATGCAACCACTGCAGTTCATTGGGACACAAGGAACATGCATGCCCCATGAAGGAGGGCTTAATGAGAGCAGACTACTGTGAGGAAGCCATGGACAAAAGTAACAAAAACTTTGCCATAATGACCAATGGCCACCACCCATTCCACTGGGATGAAGATGGACTTTACTCCATTGTGGATCCATTTACACATAAACAACGCAAAGCAGCATAAAAAGTCTGCAAGTGGGCAGCGGCCATGGCAGCAACGCACGCGGAATTATCCATCAACCCCAGACAAATTCAAGAGGACATTTTGGATATACACCAAGCCAACCAATTTGAACTTTATTCCCAGGTTGAAAATTTTCACAGCAACTCGACTGAGTCACCAAGTGACATCAATCATGCACACTTTGAGGAACAATTCAGCTGCAATATGGGCGAAAATGTGGTGCACAATTCTCCAAATTTGAACCCCAAAAATTACAGAGCCCAATCAGCACCCTGAATTGAACCATAATGAGACATGTGCGGGAAAAGATAACGCAAATTCCAAAAACCACAATTCCCACAAAAAATAAGGTCATATCAAGGGAACTGACATTGTCACTGAGAGAGTTGGAGTACAGACGTGGTGCATGGCCAAAATGAGCCATGGTGGGTTAGGGCCAGAGGGCCCTCCCAACCGCTCCTGAGGCGCCACGGGCACTTCAGTGTCAATAGGGATGCTAAACATCGTGGGAGCCAGAGCTCAAGCATCCTGAGCCAAAAAGCTGGACTTTCTGTGAAAACCCCTTGTAGACATCTTGGCCATCCAAGAAACCCGCTGTCTACAGGGGGAAGAAGGATTCTGGTCAGCCAGGGTCTTACTATCACAATTGGTATGGATGCCTCACTGTGGGGTGATAGTCCAAAATAACAAAAAATTAAAAATTACAAAATCCTTGTCATACCTTCATGGCTGCGTCCTGGTAGCAACAATCACATGCCAAAAGGAAACAATCTTGATAGCATTCATCTATGCACCATGCACCACAGCCAAGAGAAAACAATCTCTCAAAACTGTTCCAACACTCACCCTCCCACCAGATACCATCCTGTTGGGCGACTTTAACTGCTGGGATAACCCTGACATGGACCGAGGGCTAACCCTGGGGGATACCCACCAGGGCACATCAAATTCTGCACAATGAATGCATGCCTTGACCTACAGGATGCCCTCCCCCCAGATCACCACTCCTTCCCCACATGACACAGCCCAACATACGCGAGGGAGCGCTCATATCAATGAGCCACATCGATCATATCCTCGTTCTGCAATCCCAATGATCAAGAATATCCAAATTTACAACAAAAAAAGTCAATTTCTCTGACCACCAACTTGCTTTGGTGCAGCTGCCACCAACCCAAACCCACACACAGGTGTCACCCTGGAGAAAGCTACACCAAGAAAACATAAAATTACCTGAAATATCCAACTGGGTCGAACACAAGGCTACAAACCCAGAATTCACAGCCCCATTCACTTCAGATCCCATCGTAACCTGAGCAAATTTCAAAAAGGAACTAATCAACAAAACTTGACATCTTGCATCACATAAGTAAACCGCTGACACAGACACAATCAGGCGTACCTTGGTGGAACTGGACCACCTTGAGCTAAACACCCCAAGATCTGGTTATAGCCCCAACTGGGGATGCAAATGGGCAGAAATATCCGCCCGCCTAAACACCCTCATCTTTGAGCACCAACACAGAATCAAAGTATCAAACAAAGGCAAGTTCATAAAGGAAGGTGAAACATGTTCAACATATTTCTTCCAACAATTCCACTCCCGCGGCAACCAGCCCATGTGCACACAGGTCTGCAAGACTGACAGCACCGTGGCAACTGACTCTGAGGAGGTTAAGGCAGAAGTACACTGTTACTACACCAAATTATACCATGATACGCCAACAGACCCTCAAAAAATCAAAGAATTTATAAATACTGCTGGAATACAAAGCACACCGCAGGACTACAATATATTAAATCTAATAACACAGGAGGAGCTTTGGGATACAATCCGCGATGCACTATGTAGGAAATGCCCAGGGCCTGATGGGATACCCTACAAGTTTTACAAAAAATATTTTCAGCAGATTGCCCCCCTCCTATTGGCGTCTATGAACCAGTGCTTGCTGGAAACACGCCTCCTACCTGGTGGCCATGAATCATATTTCATAATCCTGTATAAGAAGGGTGACAAACTGGACCTGGACAACTGGCTTCCAATCGCACTTTCTAATACTGATACAAAAATTTTAACAAAAATTTTAGCAGCCAGATTAGGCGCATTAGCCTCTAACGTCCTGTCACCCAACCAGTTTGGGTTTATACTCGGGCTAAATCTGGAACAACATACACCCTGTTGCAAACATATGTCAGTTTAAAGCAACTGGAGCCCTGGTCTTCTTAGACCAGGAAAAGGCATATGACCGCGTTAGTTGTCCATACCTAAAGGAATGCCTACACGCTTTCAAAATCCCACCCAGATTCATAAACTGGGCGATGCTCCTTACAGAATCTGCAGCCATGGCTGTATGTGGCCCTGGCTTCCTAACTAACAAGATCACACCACACAGAGGGCTCAAACAAGGGGACCCCTCAGCCCACTGCTGTATAATTTCAGCTTCGATCCACTCCTCTGTGTAACTGACTCACGCCTCACAGGCATAACTGCACAAAGCCAACCAACAGTCAAGATACTGGCCTTTGCGGATAACTGCGTGGCAGTTATAGATAACAACAATGATGCCTGACAGCTGGAACGCACCCTAGAGGAATACTCCATGGAGAGCAATGCATCGCTCAACAAAAGGAAAATAGAGATCATTCTCTTAGGCAAGTACACTAACAACTGGCTACAACACCAGAACCTCACACCCCCATACGAAGGAAAAACCCATTCATCTTACCCTTCTCATCATCTCCCATCACCACTCCTGTCCGCCACCTTGGGATATGGCTGGAAACAAGGAGATATGCCAATGAGACAATGGTAAGAAACCTACTACAGTGGGTATCCAACAGCGTCGCCTCCCTTAAGGGAAGATCCCCAGGACTAATGGGGCGAGTAACAGTTGCTAACTCACTCATCCTCCCAATACTATGGTACCCTGCCCACGTGATCTCCTTCTCACCCACCTATATAACTTCAATCCGCGCACTCATCCAGGGCTGGCTGTGGCCCAGATCCCATCCTCCCATATGGATGGATACACTCTTTGGCCCATGCTCAAGCGGAGGCATGGGACTAATAGATTTTTAAAACCACACCAACCGCATCCTGGGTACCTGGATAAAGGAAGTCCTTACCCCAGACCTCCTGCAACAACACTGGTCCAGGGCAGCAAGGACTAACTTTGCACAGGCGCTCAAATTAACCAATCCACATAGCCCACCCAGACTACTATCATACCTTGCTAAACACCCTAACACAACAGGCCCGCATGGAACCCCCCTCACTTCAAACGCATCCTCCAAACCATTTGCCACATGGGATGGACCGTAGAGAACACTGGCACTGTGCAGGGAAGGGGACGACCCAGCCCCCACTTCAAATTAAGAAATACAGAAAACCACCCCCAGATAGACATGCTTGCTATGACCCCAACCATTGCTAGAATCGAATACCTAGATGCATTGGACATCCCCTACGACTTAACCACACAGAAGGCAGTGTAGAGAATGACGCACCACCCACTCCTACAGCCAAGGGTAATAGCCAACGCCTGGTGCTGTCTGAGAAGAACCTATAGGATGGCGGACCACTCCAATTCCCTCCACGTAACCTGCACAGTATGTGGAGGGGAGGGCTCCCTACATCACCGCCTAGAAACATGCCCCCAACCAAAGCCATATGGCAGGAAGTCGCGCGCCTGCTTAAGCTCCAAAAAGAGCAGGAATTTTCTATATCAAAGAGCATCTTTGCGCTCCAGATCGAGTCACCAATCCCATCCACCCTCCACTCCCTAATGATACCCATTGCAATGTGGACAATCCACACCATTGCCTTAGATGTGTTCAAGGGCATGGTCCCAACCATCCATGGGGTTATCAACAGGTTCCACGTCCACTTACTGGAGCACTTCCAAGCCTGGCTCTATGGATATATGAGGCCAAGGCAACAGGCGCTCATAGAATAGTGGTTCCCACTTTGGTTCCTCCGCACAGACCCCTTCCTTCACACCTGCTCCATAGTGGGGGAAACCCCCTCAGAGTAGCGCACCAACCCCCCATACCTGGCAGTCCCGCTGGCAACAGGGGTAACCTGAGTACCCCAGGGTGCCCAATTTTATCTATCTTCGTTTTCTTTACATACTTAATAATGACCATCCCCTGGTCAGCTTGCCTCAGTTCTATAAAAAACAAGTGTTTCAATTGTCAATGTAATATTGATAATTCAATTATGTTTTAGAACTCAATCAGAGTTTTTCCAGTCAATTAAAGGATTTAATATTTGTTGCTGGGCGTTGATAACGCTTTTGGTAGCAACTTTGGAGTTACCTTTTAAGGTAACATGACCTGTTATTAATGGGTAAAAGGTCCTATTAACTAATTAGGTTGCTACCCTAAGCAGGATATTCCGCAGAGGTTAAGTGAAACTGTTGATACATGCTCTTCAATTTAACCCAGAAAGGGTTGCATTCTAGTCATAAACAAAATCCAACTAGATGGATGAGGAATATTATCAGTTGAGGTGATTTCAGAGGGTAATCCATTGTAATAGCTGCCATTTCTTAATAAGGCCCAATGGATTAGTGGGCATCAGATTTACCTATAAATTTCCTTGTTTTTATTAAATAAAGAGACTTGAATACTATAGATTGTTATACTTATGATAACTTACCCTTGGGATTAGAGTTGAAGAATATAATTCCTTTGTTTATTTGTTTCTATTAAGAACTCCGCAGCTCCTGAGTTAAGAGAGGAAGATAGAACCTCTGAACCTACCAATATGTTAAGTTATATCAAGAGAGAACCTCTGAACCTATTAATGGGTTAAGTTCTACCAGAAGAAAGAGTCTGAGGTTTAAGCTTCCCTGCATTTAAGAAGTACCTTTAAGATTAGAAGGAAGATCATTATCACCAGCTTAGCGTTGGAAACAATAATCAAGTTAAGATGTATAAATCTCAATCAGGATGATAGTCTTCATACTACTGTCAACCCAGTCAATCACTATAACAATAATCTATCTTAACGCATGCATCAGAACCTGTGTAGTAGACTTAAAAGTTTACTGTGAGTAACCCAAGCTCAAAAGTTTACATTTGGCTCACTACAGGGGTGATTGAGTATTGAGTTCAAATATACAGAAGAAAGTATCACTACAATGTTGTATAAGAAAGAATGAAGGAAGCTGTGGATGAATTTGGAAACCATTAACAAGAATGAACTAAACTCAGCATCATAAGCAATCTAGCTAATTTGGATGAGTGAGTGATGAAAGCTGAGGAGGAAATCAAACAAGTTGGAAAGGTCAATAATAATCTTTATGGTAAAGTTACCTCATCAAAATGGAAAGAGAACAAATTAATCAAAGAGTTACTATTCAGAAAACTGTGTGAGAA
>JAKSZP010003564.1:0-19870 GCA_022478985.1 Massospora cicadina | reverse complement strand
AATTATAAGGATAACATTGTGGTAGACCTCCTCAAAGAGGTCCACACACAATTTTGCCCAAGTTAACATGAAAAAATGTAAACTAACAAGGGATTTTATTAAGGAGAAGTTAACCAATGAGAAAAGTTGGTCTTGAGCAAACATAACTAAGCTAATTTGGGGGAATTATTAATTGGTGAAAGTGGTACTAAGCTCTGGTGCACCAATAAGTGCACACTACCATATGACAGGGTAATGTACTTTGAAAATGACCAAACTTGAGTGATCAATTGAAGTTGAGGCCAACCCAAGTTAGAATTTTCATAAATTGAATGGGGTTTGAACTCCCATTCACCAAGTAATTGAATTGATCTGTCATTATTTAAAAGGTAGCACATTCACTTTAATATTATTGCTGATACACATGGCTGAGCTTCTTGCACTTCCTTTGAACCACCTGGGCATACCTGGCCTGCACCCAGCGTTGGTTCAATGTGTGCCTTAAGTCAGAAAGGTCCTGAAGCTTAACCTTCTTGGATTCTTGGCACCCAGCCTTGTCCTAACAATTGACCTCTATAATAAAGTCATGTGAATATGAAAACTTTCTCTAATCAATGATTCCCCCACTTTTGTTTAAATATGATTCCTCAAGACCAACCTTTCTTGTTGATCTCTTCCTTTCCAATAAAATCCTGTTAGTTTACATTTTTTTAATTATTTTAACTTGAGTGAACCTGTGCATGGACCTCTTTAAGGAGTTCTTGAACAACACCAGCCATTTTATCTCCACTAAATTTACAACCACATCTTGGGCACTGCTGGGCTGCCCTGTTCTCCTCCAGACTGAGGCACCCAAGCACTCCAGCTCTGAACACAGCTTGGATATGGACACCCCATTGGTGTCCACCCAAGGCTTGTTGTTTGTTCTTTACCTATTAATAAATACCACCTTGCATACCCTTGTCCTTTGTTACTTAAGCACCAGCGCCCTCTGAAGGGCTATTCTCACCTTAATACTGACAACAAGTTCCCTGGCATTGTGGTGGTGCACCATGCACTACCTTGCTGGGAACTGGAGAGTTATAGACACTCTACTGATGCCCACACCCTTTGCTGCTGGCAAGGTTATTAAAGACAAGAAGGGATTGGGAGTGATATCAGTGGAGTGAGTTCACTTAGCTAAAACCCTGCTACACACTTTTTGTAGACATTCAACAGCCCCCCTAGGCTTCTGGTTTCTTGGCTGGCATCTCAGCATGTCCTGCCCAATACTAAAGGGTTGGACCTTCTTAAGAAAATTATCCTATTTTAATATAATCTAAGTAAACAGGGTTTAATTCTTAAGGGCTTTTAAGAATCGCCCTATGCAAAAACAAATAAAACTTAAAATAAGGTGCATATGATTGAATCATTTTCATGGAAACTAAACTGTTAGGGGAGGAAATGGTGCTTTGACAAATTTAAACCATCAATGGGACCCGGCCAAGAGCATCGGAATCCTTTCGATTCTATCCAAAGGCTAAGTTAAGGAATTCGAAATTGGCTTGCAGATCCGACGGCGCAAATTGGAACATGTGTGACAAGTCCCGCCAACGAAGCGAACAAAACCATGACAGACTAGCATCGCAAAGAAAAGCTGCTTAACACGAGGGTTATGAAACATGAAATTGAGCTTTACAAATCCATTTAATGATCCTAATTCTTAGGAAGCTATCTCATTACAAAGTCTTTGGACTTTGTTCAACCCAAAATCTAAAGTGGTTTATTAAAACCCTATTAAAAGCATTTTAGCCGTCTAACTATTAAGTAAAAATAGTCTTAAGGCTGTTAGTTCACAATATCGTTAGAATGGCTTTTAGAAGGACTGGTGTTGGTAAGCTAGGTCTTAATCGGCAGCAAGGAACTCAGGTATTTTAGATTTAACTCATTATTTTTGCAGTTATCTTAAAGCGTTCTTTCTTAAAAACAGTTTTTTGATTTCTTAGATGTTTTTTATTGCCTTGTTTGTTATTGTTTTATACGGGGGTTTCTTTTGTTCAAAAAAGATCTCTGTCACTACATTGCATTAATTTTAAGTATTTTCTTAGTTTTGTTTTTTATTAGGCACAATATCGCCAAAAAGGAGAAAGTTTAGAAGCAAGCGAACTTATAGCTCTACAAGAACAATTTTCAATCTTTAAGACAAATCTAGCCACCTTTGCTCATAAATATCGAAAAGACATTAAAGACAACCCTCGCTTCCGTCAATATTTTCAGCGAATGTGCAGTCAGATTGGGGTTGATCCACTTGCATGTAGGTCTCGAATATTTTATACGAAAATATATTAGCCGATTTATTGATCTAAAAGCTTTATTTTAACTGACTTTAAACTTATATGGTTTATTTTTATGATTTTAGCCAGCAAAGGGTTTTGGGCAGAGGTTCTTGGAGTCGGTGACTTTTACTACGAGCTTGGAATTCAAATTATCGAAATTTGTTTATTAACAAGATCATTTAACGGTGGGCTTCTTGATCTGGCTGAACTTCTTGATCAGCTTCGGCTTCGAAGGCGACGTCCTGATCTTCCTCCAGCTCTTCAGGATGCAAGCAATATAACAGAGTAAGCTAATTTTTTTGACCATTTTAAACTCAAAATAGAAAATAGCGAAAATCATTTATATTTTAAGTGAATTATTTGCTAACTTCTCAAATTATCAGAGATGATGTGACTAGATCTCTCAAAGCTCTGAAGCCTCTAGGTGGACATTATCAGCTTATTAAAATTGGTTCGCGACAACTTATTTCATCTGTTCCAAAGGAATTTGATGCTAATCAAAATTTAGCTTTAATTGAAGCCCAAGTATTACATTTTTTTCTTTTTCTTGGTCATATCCTAAATAAGTTACTACAATCCTATTATTCTACTTTTTTGGTTCATTTTTATTGTGTTTGTTTTCTTATTCTAAAAGTTGAATTAGGAAAAGGGTTACTTGACCGAAGACATGTTGTCTCTCAACCTAGGCTGGGATATTAGTAGATGTCAGAAAACACTGGTAAAATCTTATTATTACTTCATTGAGATATTTTAAAAGACTCTTGCTTTGGCGTATTTACTAATATTATACTGTCCTCTTATAATGTTTTTGTCTTTAACATACTTTATGTAATCTACCCATTTGGTTATTATGTGTGAATCTTTTGCTGTCCTCAAAACTATAATTTTTGCTTGTTTCGTCACTTTTGTTTAAATATTTAAGTTGGGCTAGTGTTGTGGTTTTCAGGGTTATAGGAACACCTCGGAGTGAAATGCGCTTAGATGAAAATAAGTTTACTGTTTTTTTACTAAATATCATATTGATATTTTCTGACATTAATTGGTTTTTACGCCTATTATAATTCTTGATTTTAAATACTTGATCATGAAAAACTTTTTTGTTTTGTGATCTGATGTTCTTTTAAGACTGAAATTTATATTTAATTTTTAGATTTTGTCAGGTAGTTAACTCACTACTTTTGTGCTACATATTTTTATAACTATATATGGTAGTAATTAACTTCCTAGAACGATCTTGTGCGCGAAGGTCTTTGTTGGATAGATTCATTTTCTGAACCAACTAGTTATTGGGTTGTTGCCTACTTTAAATAGTTCAATATTTAGCCTTAAAGCGCTATACACGGCTGTGCTTTTGTAAGGTTTGCAGTATTTATGTTTTTGGCTTGATGCTTATTTGAAATAGTTTACTTAAAATTGCAACTATTATGATATATCTGTTAACAATAGAAAAGTAAAATTGCCATCTATTTTATTTAATTTCTTGTTGCTAATTATATTTGTTAAAGAGTAAACAGGCAACCATTTTTGCTTTACAATTTTACTATGGTTAAATATGGAATTTTAGAGTGTAATATATACTTAACTCAAGGGTGGTTATCCTGGCAGGGCAATTCCTGCTTTCACTCTAGTGCAGCTTTTGTTCAACACATGTTTGAAACCTGTACTTGCTATAAAAAAATCTTGGTGTGGTATATTTGTCCCAAAGTTGACCTGCCTCAATTACTTTTAATATATACTTAACCTATTGCTGATGGATTGCGAGAACTCTTGTGTTTTCTGTTCTAGAGCTTTTGGCCAATCACGATAATTCTCAAGTTTTGTTGTCATTTAGAGTGGTGCAGTGCAACGGAAAACACATTCGCTGAGGTTATAAGTTCCATATGGTATTAAGTAATTGGTCTATAGTTTTTAGCAATAAAACTACTGGTCAGCATTGTGTTAAAATAGTTTTATCAGGCTTTGTATTAAAATAAAGTAAAAACAAGACAACACAAAGTTATATAGGACAACCGGATGTGTTTTGATTAAATATTATAGTCTAATTTGTTGGGGTCTAAATCTTGAATTAAACTAGTTGTGCTTGTTACCTAGCTTGAAGAATTTTATACTGATTAACAAGTAAACTAGTTTTGAGATGTCTCAACATATTTATAATTTGTGCCTAAAATTTATTTCAAAACAATTACCCATTTATATATGACATGCTAATATATTGTGTTATAAATTTTGTTGGTACCTTGGAGATATGCTGAAGGGGTCTTGCACAGGGTTCAGCCCACTGAGCAATAGGACTGACAATATGACGATTATTGTCCTTGAAATAAAGTAATGAATTTTTAATAAAGATTGAGATTTTTCCCCAAAACACTCTTTTATTTAATTTAATAAATACAACAGATCTTTGCTGTTCCACTCCCTCTAAACTATTAACAATCTCCTCTTTCAATTGTCTCATCTTGCTTATATCTCAGCAACTTCAGATGATACCATTTCCTCAGCTTAGCTATTATGTTCCACTATATTCTTATTGGTTCTGGAAAAGTTCACCATTTGTTAAATTCATGATTGCCTTAATTTGAGGTGCTTTACCAATATTTATCATACATTGACATCTCATAATCACCTTATTTGTAAGCAATCCAATAACCATCTGTTCAGACCTAATATTACCTCATTTTAAGGCACTTGTATAATCATAGCTCAGAATCAAGATCAGTGGATTCTACACATTCTGCCATAGCTATTTCAGGCTTATTGTCCTATCATATCAGAATCTCAACATTATCCCCCCTTGACTAGACAATAAGGCTCCTATTGCTTATACAGCCAGAGGAACTTTGCATGCGCTCAGTTAATGATTTGACCGCTTGCAGAGTCCTTAATTGTGTAGGTATTGATGCCCATCTTCTCAATTATCTCAAACAGACCAATCCAGATGTTGGCCAACTTGTGTTTTCCCCCAAACCTGTGCTGGTCATGGAACAAAACCATGTCACCATCTTTAAACTGAGCTAAGCCACTACGCCGCACCTGATCGCCAGCCTGATTCTTAATCTTCTTGGCTAAACTGCATGAGTATGCTTTGGTTTGTAGCTTGATCAGTCTGTCCACTATGTTAGTCAAATAATGGTAGGAATCCATTCCGCTAGTATCTTCTACACAGGAATAAAGCAGCTCCAGCAGAGCAGGGTGATATCCATACAATAATTAAAAGGGGCTTTTCCCTGTGGCAGAATGATAGCTAATGTATATAAAAACAGTGGTGGAAAGGAGGGAACTCCAATTAGAAGGGTGATTCATCACCAATTTCTGGAATATATTCACCAAGGCCCCATTAACTTGCTTAACCATCTCATTGGATTCTGGGTAATATGTGGTCATCAGAACCCCATGGATGGCCATCAGTTCATTAAACTTAGGTAAGATGTGAGAGGTGAAGTTGGTTCCATTGCCAGCAAGGATGAACTGGGGACAGTCATGTTGCTAAATTATACATTCTATCACAAACTTAGCCACCATGATAGCAACAAAATTGTATATTGCTCATGCCTCAACCCACCTAGTCAAGTGGTCAATTGCTACAAGAATATACTTGGACCAATTTGCTCCAGTTGGCAGAGGTCCCACAACATTGATAGAAACCATATGCTAGCAAAGTGGGGTTTCACTAGCTGGTAGTAAGTCTTATGGCAGAATGGCTTTTCCACTTGGCACTGGTGGCAGCAGGAAATGGTTTTGAGCACATCAAATTGCATGCTTTCCCAATAGTACTGAGATCACAACAATTTCAGGATCTTAGGTACTTCACCATGTCCAATTGCTTGGTGTGCACTTATGATAATGTTAGGTCAGGTGGAAGGGCTTGAGATATTTACCATAGTATCATCCATCCACTTGTACAACTCACCATTTTCTGGAACATATTAGCCCTTATTTCATCCAATACTTTGATGACTTGAGGCTGTTCATCATTGTACTTTCCGCTGAGAATTTTGTTGAATATCATGTTGCTCAGATTTGCTGCAACTGCAATTATTGGTAATTTTGACAAGTTATCTGCATTCTGGTATTTGGCTCCCAGTCAGTGAAGAATCTCAAAATTGTAAGCTGCAGTTTAAGAGCCCACTGGGCTAGACGCCCTTCAGGCTCTTTAAGGTTTTGCAACTAGCATAATGAGGCATGATCCATTATGAATTTAAACTTTACGCTATGCAAATATACCCTGAATTGCTTATTAGTGTGGATCACCGCTAAGCACTCCCACTCAGTCATGGTATAATTACGTTTGTGGCTATTCAAACTTTGACTGCAGTATGCCACTGGGTGCTCCTCACCTTCACCATCTTTTTGAGACAGACTGCACCAACAGCAGAAAGGGACGCAACCATCTGTACAATAAATACCTTTATAAAGTTTGGGTAACAGCACTGACGCATTGATCAATGCTGTCTGAAGTGTATCAAAGGAGTGTTGATGGCATTCCATCCATTCAATTGTGGCATCATTTTTAGTAACTCAAACAGGACCTCCAATATAACAAAATTTAGGTATAAAGTGTCAGTAGTAGCCAACCATCCCTAAAAATACTAGTATATCTCACTTACTATTTAATTTAGGCATCTTCTGGATATCATACACCTTGGTGAGTGGGGATGCATCCCTGTCACATCTACCACAAACCTAAGATACTCCAGTTGATTCTTGAAAAAATGGCATTTCTTGGGCTTGATTTTAAGGTTGGTGTTATAAATTTGGTGGTATCACAGAGATATGCCAAAGGGGTTTTGCGCAGGGTTCAGTCCACTGAGCAATAGGACTGACAATATGATGATTGTTGTCTTTGAAACAAAGCAATAAAATTTTAATAAAATAGAGCAATTGCTCCGACAACACTATTATTAACATAATAAATACAGTGGATCCTCACTGTTCAACTTGCTCTAAATTTTTAACAATCTCCCTCTTTCAATTGTCTTATATTGCCTATATCTCAGTGACTTTGGACAAAATCATTTCCTCAGCTTAATAATTCAGTTCCACCATATCTCATTTGGTTCTAGAAAATCTTCATTCATTAAAATCACGATCACCTAATTTGAGGCAATTTACCAATTATTTGTCATACATCAATATCTCCTAATCACCTCATTTGGAAACAATCCAATAACCATCCATTCCAACCTAATATTGCCTCATCTAGAGGTGCTCAAATAACCTTAACTTGTATCAAACTTGGCAGTTTCTACCCATTCCGCTGTAATGACTTAGGATTTATTGTCCAGTCATATCAAAATCGTGACATTACTCCCCCTTGACTAGATGATATGACTTCTATTGCTTATACGCCTGGAGGAACTTTGAATGCACTTGGTTAATTATCTGACCGTACGCAGGGTCATTAATAGTATAAGCATCACACCAGTTTTCTCAATTATTTTTGCATGGCCCAATCCAGATGATGTCCAAATTCGTGCTTCCACCCCAACCCATGTTGATCATGGAATAGAACCTGGACACCCTCTTTGACTGAGCTATCTCGCTATGCTATATCTGATTGTCAGCCTGGTTCTTTATCTTCTTGGCTAAACTGAACAAGTGCATTTTAGTTTGCAGCTCAATCAGCGTATTTGTTAGGTATGTCAATTAGCATTGAGGATCCACTCCGCTAGTATCTTCCAAACAGGCATAAAGCAGTGAGGGTAGAGCTGGGTGCCACCCATATAATAACTGGAAGGGACTCTTCCCCGTTGCCAAGTGATAATTGATGTTGTATGCAAAGACAGCATTAGAAAGGAGGTTACTCCAATCAGAGGGTCTATCCATTACCAGCTTCCAGAGTATATTCACCATTGTCACATAAACCTGTTTGACCATACCATTAGATTCTGGATGATAAGGGGTAGTCAGATCCCTGCATATAGCCATAAGTTTAAGCTTGGGGAAAATATGGAAGGTGAAGTTGGTCCTGTTATCAGTAAGTATGAACAGAGGACAACTGTGTTGCTAGATTATACACTCCATCACAAACTTAGCCACAGTGACCTCCCCCAAATTACATATTACCTGTGCCTCAACCCACCTGGTTAGGTGGTTAATTACCACCAGAATAAACTTAGATCAGTTTGCTCCAGTTGGCAGAGGCCCCACCACATCAATAGAAACTGTATGTCAAGAAAAGCAAGGTTTTACTAACTGGTATGAAGTCTTATGGAGAAATGGCTTCTCCACTTGGCACTGGTGGCAACAGGAGATTGTTTTGAGCACGTCAAATTACATGATTTCCCAGTAGTACCATGGTCACAACATTTCCAGAGTCTTGCGTACTCCACCATGTCCAAATGCTTTGTGGGCGCTCATAATGCTATTTGGGTGTGCAGAAGGTCTTAGGGTATTCACGGTTGTGTCCCCTATCTGCTTGTATAACTCACCATTCCCTAGGAATTTATTGGCCTTTAATTTATCTAATACCTTGATGACTTGTGGCAGTTTGTCATTATATTCCCCACTAAGCATTTTGTCAAACATTACATCACTAAGATCTGCCGTATGGCAATGGTTGGCAACATTGATAAGCAATTGGCATTTTGGTGTTTTGCTCCAGGTTGGTGAAGAATTTCAAAGTCGTAAGCCTGCATCTTAAGAGCCCATTAGGCTAGACGCCCCTAAGGCTCTCTGAGGTTCTGCAACCAGCTTAGTGATGCATGATCCAATATGACTTTAAACTTTACCCCATGCAAATATACCCTGAATTACTTGGATATGGAATCACCTTTAAGCACTCTTGCTTGGTCACAGTGTAATTGCATTTGTGGCAGTTTAAACTATGACTGCAGTATGCAACTGGATGCTCCTCACCCTCATCATCTTTTTGTGATAGAACTGCCTCAACGGCGGAGATTGAAGCATCCATCTGAACAATAAACTCTTTATTGAAATTTGGATATTGGAGCACTGGAAAATTCATTAATGCCATCCAAAGTGTGTCAAAAGAGTGATGAAGGAGTTCCGTCCATTCAAACACAGCATCCTATTTTAATAATTCAAAAAGCAGCCCTCCAATAAAACAAAAGTTGGGTATGAAGCGGTGGTAGTAGCTGACCATCCCCTCAAAATACCAGAATGTCTCACTTACTGTTTGATGTAGTCATCTTATGGATAGCCTTCAACTTGACTAATTGAGGTTTCAACCATGTCGCATCAACCACAAAGCCAAGGTACTCCAACTGATCCTTTAAAGAGTGACATTTTTGAAGTTTGAAATTGATGTTGGCCTCAGTCAGCCAGCGAAATACTTCTTCAAATGATTAAGGTTCTCAGAAAAGTATGGGAGAATATATTGGTGTCTTTTAGGTAAATGAGGCCACAGGAAAACTTAAGATCACCAAGGATAGTGTCCATCGACCGTTGGAACGTAGCTGGGGCGTTACACAGCCCTGTGGGTATTTGTGTCAGTTGAAAAAGCCCCTTGGACGTGATTATGGTGCATTTCTCCTGTTCCACCTTGGGAAACTCAATCTGCTAATATCTGGAGATCAAATCCATTGTGGAGAAGTAATGAGCTCACCTTAATCTATCCAAAGCATCATCAATCCGTGGCAAGGGTATGAGTCCTTCTGGGTGATACTATTGAGCCTCCAGCAATCTATTTTTATGAAGTTGGTGCTGTCCTTCTTTTTTACGATAAGAACAGGCAAAGCCCATGGACTCTTTGATGGTTCAAGCATTCCTTGTTCAAGTAACTTCTTGATCTCCTCAGTTACTACTTTTTTGGTTGCCCTAGACCAGCGGATCAGCTGAGATCTGGTGGGGGAATTATCCCCAGTGTCCACTTGATATACCACTCCCCGCACACACCCTAAATCATGATTATTGACAGCAAAGATCTCATTATATTTTTGAAATAAATCTTCCACCTGACCTTTCTGGCTTTCCAATAACAAATTAAAATTTCATGCGTTACAACTGCCATTATGCCGAGCTGCAGTTTGATGGGCAGACCAAGTTCAGCCAGCAAACCAAACTTATGAACCTCAAGGACCTCCTCAATAGGGATCAATTGTAAATACGCCACTATATGGTGTCTTCAGATTCACATTGGTTCTTTATGAAGATTTGCTAACAAGACTTTGATCTCCTAATGCCCTGGGAGTATCATTTTTGGGACCACATAGGGCTCAAGCCACAATTGCTGATAGGGCCCAATGACCTCCCCATAAAGCCCAGCAGGCAATTACACCTCTAACTCAGCGTTTATTAATACTTGGTGTCCGAAGGGGATAGATATAGGGCCAGCAGCTCTAAACGGTAGCCCTTGATGTTCATAAATGTGATGGGGAAGGGCCCAGGTCTTACACTTTAGTTGATGGTAATGAACCAGAATTACCCATCACCATATGCAAGGTTAATATGACTCATGTGCACCAGATCCTTCAGAATTCCGCTGGAGGTGAAGTAGATGGGGATCTGCTGCCCAAGAATTTTTCAGATCTCCGATGTCATTCAACAACAGCCTGATAGTGTCAAATAAAAGCAGTTCCAATTAACAGGTCGTAGTTATTGTTTGATAGCACTATTGCTGGGGCTACAATGACAATTGACTTAAACCACAAGGTAGTGCGCTGTACTCACCTTCAGAGACCATGCTTTCTGCACCCACAGTTACATACACCATATGATGTTCCAAATCAGGCTTCAGTGACAACTTCACCACCAACTTTGTGTACACCATATTAACTGGAGCGCCTGTATCAATTATAGCACTGACTTGGGTTTTTGCTATGGTAATGTCACATTATGTACACTCAGTGTAGGATGAATTTTGTTTGTTTATAAATTGATACTTAACGGATCTTTTTTCCCTAGAAAGCTCATAATACCCTCCCCAACTTTAGGGTACTCTTTTACAATAGCGTCCACAGGGAGGACCGCAATTACCCCTTTTAATAGAGATGAATCAGCGGATGGATCCAGTTCATTTGTAGAAAGTTGGTCAAAGATTTGACAGGCATAAGGCTTCAGTTGCTCTTGGGGTCCTTCTTCCACAATGACCTTGAATTGTACTCATGTAAGTACACTCACCCCTCCAACCAGCTGCTGATATAGGAATGCATCATCATACTGAGAAACTTTCACTGAATGTATGGGGATAAGTGCAGGTGGGACGTTTTGGGTTAAGATAGCTGAGGTAGAGAGTCACATCTCAACTCTGCTCCAACTTTTCCCTAATTGTACTGACCCTGCAATAGGTAATGGACCTGACAATTGGGGCAACCTCTGGCCAGGTGCCCAGAGAGACTGCACTTAAAATAATTGACCCCATAGGACCTGCGTCTTTGATTGTTGTAAGATGGGCCAAACCAAGAATTGGACTGGGGTCGAGTAGTGTAAGCAGACCTCACTTGATAGTTGAACTGCTGATGGGAACTCAGTTGGTAGCAAGGCGCGTGATGATAATAAGGCTGGTAGTTACTAAACAAACGCTGAAAAGGGCGGGATAATTCCTTTGAATAAGAAAGACTGGAAGCAGAGGCGGTAAGTTTCCGCTCTATATTGGGTGGATGAAAGGTAGCAGCTATACAGCTTACAATTTGAACAATTTTGGGCAAGGGTACGTCATACTCTAAATATGAAGCCAGGACATTATAAAGCTCCTGGTTTGGCTTAACTTCAGAAGTCATTGCAATGCACACATCAGCTTTAGCTAAAACCCCAGCCCCAATTAACACATGGGCTTCCATCGTAAATCAATCAGCAAACGTGGTGAGTTATCATTATGCTGAAACATGATGATTAAGAACTTGGCCTTGTGTTGTGCCAACTTTGTGGTTCCACAATAACCACAGCACAGTTTCCTTCACTTCTTAATAAGTAATGGAACTATTTGGAAGATAGAAAGTAACTTGGTCGGACAACCAACATCCAATGTAAATAAAATAACTTTGCTTTATGCCAATCTGAAGCTTCTTCTGCAAACTCAAATCACTTAAAGAATCCATGGATGTTCCCATCGCAATCAAATGGAGGCAGCTTATCAATACAATCCTCCTGAAGAAGCTCCTTTTTCCACTGGAGAACAGCATTTAAGGCAAGCTTGAGTTCCGCATATTCAACTGGTGCAGCAGGGCGTGAAGAACTCTTGTCAAAGCAAACCTGATGCAACAGGGTTGGAGAATGAAGAATTTTATCATTTATGTGATTGACTAAAGGCCCCCTATAGTGAGCACCACTGTTATAAATTCAGTGCTATCTTGGAGATATGCTGAAGGGTTTTGCGCAGGGTTCAGCCCACAGAGCAATAGGACTGACAAAGTTATGATTTTCGTCTTTGAAACAAAGCAATAAACATTTAATAAAATAGAGCAATTGCTCCAATGAGACTCTTTTATTTAATTAATAAAATACAGCAGATCTTCGCTTTCCCACTTGCTCTAAACTATTAAAAACCTCCATCTTTCAATAGTCTCATCTCGCCTATATTTCAGTGACTTTGGATGATATCATTTCCTCGGTTTAGTAATTCAGTTCCACCGTATCTCACTTGGTTCTGGCAAATCTTCATTCATTAAATTCATGATCGCCTAGTTAAAGGCAATTTATCAACTATTCATCATTCATCAATATCTTCTAATCTCCTCATTTGGAAGTGGTCCAAAACCATCCTTTCAAACCCAATATTGCCTCATATTGAGATTCTCAAATAATCATAACTTGTATCAAACTTGACAGATTCTACCCATTCCGCCATAACAACTTAGGGCTTATCATCCAGTCATATCAGAATTATGACAGTTGGCCTCAGACAACCAGCATAATACCTCACTCAAATGGGTAAGGTGCTCAGAAAACGTGCAGGAGAATATGCTAATATTGTCAAGGTATACAAGAATGCTTGACGGCTTCAATTTGCTGAGGATAGTGTACATCGCCATTGGAATGTATCTGGAACATTGCAAAACCCTTGTGGCATTTGGGTCAGTTGAAAAAGCCCTTTGGACATGATAATGGCGTATCTCTCCTATTCCACTTCAGGTAACTCAATCTGCCAATAGCTGGATATCAAATCCACCGTGGAAAGTAAGTAGCTCCTCCCAACTGGTCTATAGCATCATTCATCTGTGGCAAGGGATATGAGTCCTTTTTCATAGTGCTGTTGAGCTTACGGTAGTCTATCACTACCCAGTTGGTACCATCCTTCTTTTTGACAATCAGGATGGGAGAAGCCCAAGGGCTCTTCGACGTTTCAAGCATTCCTTGCTCCAGCAGCTTATCAAGTTTCTCAGTCATGACATTTTCTGCTGCTCTAGATCAGCAGATCAGCCAAGACCTGATGGGGGGATGATCACCAAATTCCAGTCAATGTACAACTCACTATGCACACCCTAATTCATGGTTATCAATGGCAAAGATCTCTTTATATTTGTGAAACAAAGCGATAGCCTGATCTTTCTGAATTTCTGTAAACCCCATTAAGCTTTTGCGCGGTACCACCATCATTATGCCAAGCTTCAGTTCAAAAGGCAGACCAAATTCATCCAGCGACCCAAACTTGTGAACCTGGAGGACCACCTCAACTGGGTTCAAATGTAGATTTGCCACTATATGGTGTCAGCGGATTCATATTGGTTTTTTCTAGAGATTTGCTAATAAGACTTTGATCTCCCCATGTTTTTAGAGTATAATACCTAGAGCTACATGAGGCTCTAGCTGCAATTTTTGATAGGGTCCAATGACCTCCCCATAAACACAGCAGGCTGTTGGACATTTACCTTTGCAGACTAGAGATAAGAATGCTGTAGGTTGAGTTCTGCTAAAAAGGGAAATGTCAGCCATTTGTGATATTATGATGTTATTAAGAGTTCATTCAATAATAGTAAAAATGCAAAAGTTGATGAAATTGGCCAAAAGTCCCTGGCCAATTCTTGAAGGAACCCTATTAATCAGAGAAAACACTTATTCAAAATCTGTAAGGGCACTAGTAAAATCAGCTGGTCAGATTACTCTGACCTCACCACGGACTTTGGGGTTACCATTGGCAGGCACTCCTCTGACCCCAACAAAGTCCTTCAACACACCTGCGCGGGGACCCCCCCTCTTTTATAGGCTTGTCAGGGGTCCCCCAAGGTTCAAGAAATTTCGTGGGCAGTGATTAGCTCAAGTTTATAAAAACGTTACCTCACAGATACATTTGGGCCAATCATAAATCTTCTTCCTTAACTTTTCTTTCTCGTTGCAATCACTTTTGCAAACTATTAATTCAAGACTGAATCTAGTTTGATAATCTCACAGAGGAGATTAGTCTGCGCCCATGTCAGGGAGCAGTTGGGCAAGCAAGGTAAGAGGAGCAGGTGGAAGGCCTGCAGCCTCCAACATTCGAAAACGCCCCAGAGAATCTGGCGGAATAGACAAAAATCTTAAAAAACTGGTGGTCAGGATTTCCCTGGAAATACTCGCATGGCAAGCATGATGCAACCAGTACATCAACACGCCACACTCCCAACCACTTTCATCAGTGGACTTCAGAGTCCACGTGTATCTGGACATCCAAAAAATGGCCTTATGGGAAAAATTTTGTGAAGATGTACACAAAATTTTCCTGACCGCGGTGTACGTTGCACCTCACTCCATGTCATGCGGTTGGCTGGACCTAGGTTTCAAAAGTAAAAAAGCAGCAGACGAGGCTGCAGCGGTGCACATAGTGGTTGACCTCCCCAAAGGGCAACAGGTCATCGAAACCAAATGCACCAGATGGACAAAATCAAACCAAATTTTCCTCACATTTGACTTTTTGCCTACTACAGTAAAACGTAACATTTTGGAACAACACCTGAAAGATGGTCTCGCCATATATGGTGAAATACAATCTTTCAAAATGCAACGCTTCACGCTGATGCCACACCTGTGCACCGGCAAAGCCATCACAGTTCTGACCCCAACTGAGGAGATCGCAAAGGACCTAACCCAGATCCCACACTCCACTTTTATTGATATTGCAGGGCATACCACCCACCCATTCCAGGTGACCGTGGACAGCGCGCCCCCCATTTGCACCCACTGTGACGCGTTTGGCCATAAGGAGCACGCATGCCCCATCAAGGAGGGCGTCACATTCCAAGAGCACCCCTCAGTGGCCATGGCCAATGGAGAGGCGCACTACAAACCAACCACAAGCACCAAGGAGGCTTTCCCGTGGGGAGCACAAGGCTGCTACCTATTGGTAAAGCCTATCTCCCTGCAAGAATGGAAGAAGGCCAAGCAGGCCCATAGGGCCACGGCCAAGTAAGTGGATAAGGCCACCACCGCTATCCCACACTCACAACGCCAGGAGGACATGGAAACCTTCGCGGTGGAAGCAACTCAGGAATCCATCAACCATTCAGATTGGGAAGCCCATGCCAAGCAAGCCACTCAATCCGAGGATTCGATGGGAGACTCAATCTCACCCAATCGTTGCACTCAAGCTCCAGTCAAAACTGACTTGGGACCTATCCCAACAGAAAATTTTTTTTGACCTGCTCAACGGTGCACCAAACTCATCCACACCGCAAAAAATTCGTCCGACATCGGGAAAACAAAAAGTGAAGGCTAAAGCCAACGTAACTCTTTCCACAAAAATCAACAAAAACTCCAATAGCGTTGCTGCTAACACCTGCGCTGCTGTGAAAGCCTGTGGGGATCTAGAAGAGGCTGGTGGGCCTGGGGGCCCACCCCCTCGCATCTAAGGTGTGATGGGGGAAACCTTCACTTTAGGGATGTTGAATATCACAAGACTCAAGGCCTCCCCATCCCAGGCTAGGAAACTGAGTTTTTTACAACACAGTTTACCTGTGGTATCCTGGCCATCCAGGAATCCCACTGTCCACGAGGATCTGAGGAAACTTGGAAAACAATGCTCCTCCCATCCCTATCCTTTTGGTTGAAGCACTGTGGGGTGCTAATTCAGAAAAATAATTTTTTCAAATTTGTATCCTTAGAAACATTCCTAAATGGCCAAGTGCTCATTGTCACCTTCTCGTGGGCCAACGTAGCGCATGCAATCATCAACGTCTATGCCCCAAATGGTGCACATGAGCATAAGGAATTTTTCTCGTCAGTCAAATCCCACCCGCTACCCCCTGATTCTTTCCTAGTCAGCGACATGAACTGTTGGCTAACCTCACCAATGGACCGGTGGCCTCCCTCACCCCACGCCCCACAGGGTCATGTAGAACTATGCATTCTAAAGGCCACCCTTGGGTTAATGGATGCACTGCCATGACATGCCCCGCTGCTCAAAAACATGATGTGTCCCCATATCCACAACGGCCAATTAAGGTCCATGACCTGCATCAATCTTATTCTAACGCCGGCGAAATTCCAACCCCACATCTCCCACTTTAAAACAACGAAAAATGAATTCTCTGACCACTGCCTGGTCTCGATAACCTACCACCTACCTGTCACAGTTGCTAAGGCCCCACATTGGTGCAAAATCCGCCCCCCAAGCTCGCGTCACCAGGATTTTCCATGTGGGTGGAAGAGGCAACTTTGGCAAAAAAGTTTGTTGCACCGTTTTGCATGGACCCCATTTCCACATGGGCAACTTTCAAAGAGGACACCATCCGCCGCTATCACCATCTCCCCTCCAGATGCTCATGAGCCACATCAGCGGTTATCTCGCACGCTCTGGCAGAATTGGCATACTTGGAGTCCAACATTCCAGCTACAGGATACAGCCCTGCATGGGGCTGGAAGTGGGCGGAGGCAGCCGCCCACCTCAATGCATTAAAAGGCAACACAAACATTGGGTTTGTGTTCAATACAGGGCCACACACATCACAAAAGGTGACAAGTGCACCACATATTTCTTTAAAATTTTTTTGCACCATGCCAGAGTGTGGCCTGCACACAGGTGCAAAGATCAGATAATTCTATTGCGAATACATTGGCTGAAGTGGCAATCAAATTGCAAAAATATTACTCCGAGTTGTACTGAGCCAAACTAATTCAGCCAGCTGAAGTGGCAGAATTTCTCAACCGAGCTCATATCCGCACCATTTTCTGATGCCCAGAAATAATGAATTTAATTACTCCAAACGAATTATGGACAGCCATTCGCGGTGCGCCAAACTGAAAATGCCCAGGCCCAGATGGCATTCTATATGAGTTCTACAAAAAATATTTCAAATATATATCCCCACTTCTGCTTGCCTCACTTAACCAAAGCCTGTTGGAAACGCGCCTCCTACCAGGAGGACATGAGGCCTTTACTGTCACACTCTTCAAGAAAGGGGATAAGTTTGACTTAGCCAACTGGCGCCCCATTTCTCTAACAAACACAGACACCAAAATTTTAACCAAAATCATGGCTAACCGTTTAGGGATTGTAGCATCTGCCACCATCTCCCTAGAACAATTCAGTTTCATCCTCAGAAGGTTGATTTGGGATAACGTGCACTCTGTGGCTAATGTATGTCAGTCCACAGCCTCTGGGGCACTTGTATTCTTGGACCAACAAAAGGCCTATGATAGAGTAAACTGGGAATACCTAAGGGCCTGCCTCAATCAGTTCCGCCTACCCCCTCGCTTCATCAACTGGGTGATGCTGCTCACGGAATCTGCAACAATGGCAGTGCGTGGCCCTGGCTTCCTAACGGAAGTAGTCCGCCCTCAAAGGGGCTTACGACAAGGGGACCCCCTCAGCCCACTCTTATACAACTTCAGCCTTGACCCACTACTGCGAAATGTGAATGCCCAACTCACTGGGGTCCATGTGCCAGGCCAAGCCCCAGTCAAGATGATGGCATTTGCAGATGATTGTGTGGTTGGGGTGTCATATAATCAAGATGCACGCGCGCTTGAAGCTCTCATCCAGGAATATTACCGGGTAAGCAACGCGGCACTGAACGCCTCCAAAACCAAAATCATCCTCCTTGGTCAGTTTCAGAACTGCTGGGCCCCAGCAATTAGTTCCCAACCCAGCCCATCTGCTCGCCCACGTCCACGCCTTACTAACTCAACACACACTGCTCCACTGGTGCTCCCCTTCGTGCCACGTCCTACCATAGGTCTGGTGTGCCATCTGGGCGTGTGGATGGAGGCAGGTGGATACGCGTCAGCAGTAATGGAGTGCCATATTCTGGACAACGTGACAAAGCGAATCGCCTCTCTCAGAGCCCACCCTACTTCCCTTAATGGCAGGGTTGTTTTAGCCAACTCTATGCTCCTATCCAAAGTCTGGTTTGGAGCCCACGCCATCCCCTTCTCCCAAGTTTCTTCAAATCCTTGTATGCCTTGCTGCAAGGATGGCTTTGGTCAGGCCGCCCTCCACCAGTGTGGCTAGAGGCCATGTTTGGCCCTCATCATCATCGCGCCATGGGCCTGCTTGACTTCAAAGCCCATGATGCCAAGATCTTGGGCACCTGGATCGCAGCTGTCACCGCTCCTACACTCCCATCCCAACACTGGTCCCGCGCAGCCCACTCCAACTTCTCCTGAGCCTTGGGCCTCAACAATCCATTGAACCCCCACTCCCTGTTTAAATACCTCGCATCACACACATCAGCCACAGGTCCTCACGGGACCAAAACCCACTACAAACGAATCCTACTCTCCATGCGGAGTAAAGAGTGGAGAATTCGTATAAGCGGACATACAACCCAAAGAGGCTGCCCCTCTCCTCAGTTCACACAAGAGGTACAGGGGCTACCCATCCATGATGGCGTGATACCCATTCGGCCCCATGTCCTATCCAGGGTGGACTACCTGGACATGATGGACATCCCTTATTCCATTGAGACCCAAATAACAATCTGAAAATATGTACATCACCCTCTGTTGTAGCCTCAAGTCCGCTCCCATGTGTGGCGCTGCCTGAGGCGGGTGTATCATACAGCTGAGCGCTCTAATGCTTTACACTCATCCCGGGTTGTGTGCGGCAAGTATGGAACGCTGTTCCACCACCTGGAGAAGTGCCCCACCTCTAAAGTGATATGGCGCGAAGTTCAACATCTGCTGGGCCAGGATCAAACGCACCCCTTCAGTCTGTCAAGAGATATGTTTGCTCTATCAATGGCCTCCTCCCTTCCACCCTCCCTCCATACTCTGGTGGTTGCAATCGCCATGTGGACCATCCACACGATTGTCTTAGATGCCATCGCATGCTCCACCCCCACCCTCCCAGAAACTGTCCACAGATTCCGGTCTCATTTGGTGGACCTCTTTCAAGTGTGGATGTTTGGATACCTCCCACCGTGTTGCCGACAGCTGGTCTCTTCCTGGTTCCCAGTCTGGTTCATCAAATTAGACCCCTTACTCCACACGTGCTCAATAGTGGCTACGGCCCCTTCACACGTTCCCTCCCCCTCCCCATAAGTGACGTTCCCGCTGGTAACAAGAGATAGCATCGCTTCTCTGGGGTGCCTCCCCTGGTACTAAGCTTATCTGTCCTGAGTCATATTCGGAAGTGTCCATCCCATGGTCAGCCTTCCCCACAATAAATTTAAAAATTTAAATCTAAAAATAAATCCTCTTCCTTTGCTCCACTGCCATGATGTGAGTTTGAGTTATGATATGCTTTTTCTGCATATTTCCTAATTTGG
>JAKSZP010003563.1:0-19937 GCA_022478985.1 Massospora cicadina | reverse complement strand
TGAGGTGCAGCAAGGTGCTCTGCTTCAGAAGGAACATTGAAGACAAGGTTGGTCTGTGTCTTATAAGCCTGAAACCCCACCATCAACTGATCTTATATTAATTGGGGTAGTAGGTGAGATGGGAGAGATGCGAAGGACACTATCAATTTAATGTCTGAAGGAAGGCGAGTTTGATGGTAGGGATGAAGGTTTTTTGTAGATTAGGGGGATTAGAAGCAGCTGCTGCAGCATCTTTCTCTATCTGGAAGCCAATATCAAAATAGCCCTTAAATGGGTGGAAATTGATAAAGCAGCTGGTGCAAATGCAGCAGTGGCTACTTCAATAATTGGCTTATTGGCATATGGGAACAAATGACCATAGTTGACTCAAAGGCAAAATAACATATTAAAATGAGGGAGGGTAAGAGTATGGGGGCAAGAAGGTTGGATGCGCACCAGGTGGGGCACTAAGTCCCATGAGGGGGCAAAATGGCCTGAAGAAGATGGCGGGCTATTTGACCCCATGCAAATGCGTTCACCCACAGGGCAAAAAAATGCTAGGTGGTGGAGCACTGCTACCGCACATTGAAGTCAGGCGGTGGATCTGCGGACATTCTTTGGAAGATCTGCATGGCCAGATGCAGTGGAATATTAAATTCTTTTTCTTTATATTCACTCAAAGTGAGATTTAGCGTTAATAAATAGTTTTTTTGCCCCATATTCAGATTATTTGATTTTTTGGCAATATGTGCTAATAAAGCAGTTAATAAATCATCTAGTTGTATCACTATTAATAACATATGTGCAATTACATAGCTTATTTTGAATAAATAATGTTGTCCTGTATAAAGAGCTCTTATTGATATATAAATCAAGATGATCTTGACACAGCATTAAGTAATTATACTTGTTCTATATGCTCATGCAATGGTGCACAAGAAGCATATAGGATATATACTAATATGTGACAAAAAGTAGAAAATGTTGTATGAGATACAGACTGATTAGGTAAGAAAAATAAAAAAGTATGTCTAATCTATATATTAAAGTGTAATCATCACTAAGGGTATAATATATTCCAAATTTTTGTAAAGCATAATTACAAATACTTAATCTATACCTGATTGGAATTATTATATATATTAAATTACAACTATATCACTTAGTAGATATTATCTTTTTACCAAGCGTCAGAAACAAACAATAAAATAATCCTCTACTTACAAGCTAAGGATTAAATCAACTAAACTTGAAAGGTGAAGATTTAAAGTCCAAAGCTTAATGCTAAAATCGAAAATGTAATAGCATCTGAAAGAAAAACTTAATAAAGTGATGAACACTCAAGATATTAGTAAAAGATAAAATTGAGTTTAGATTATAAATATGTTATGGATCCAAATCTTTCTTTCCTCTTGGCGTAACTTTCTGAGAAAAATATACATATTAAAAAGTAAACTTGATTGCCCACTGTAATTTTGCTCCAATGTCTTCAGATTCCCCGCTGGATGCCCCAGTGTGGGGCAGCAGCAAAACTCCCCCACCGTTTTCCATCTGACAGAAAAACACGCTTGGAATGGATCGCCCAGTCATACCAAACCCCTGGTATGAACTGTTCCTCCCAAGGATCTTGACACTTACCTCGCTCAAACCCAAGAGAGCCCCATTGCCCCCTGGTGCTCCCCTGGAGCAACATGCGTTTTGGCCTTAGGTTCAAATATGGGAAACTTTTCCACTACCATGACCAAGCCATTATCAAAATGGCTCAGGTGTTGATGCGTCCTGCCACTTTTATAGACTTCCGCCCCTATAAGGTGTATTTTGATCTCAGCTTCACCTGTGAAGCTGATGCCACCACTGCGGCAACTGTGCCCTTGGTTTTACTGGGTACCCCTCTCCCAACAACTTGGACCCAGCTCCCAGCGCACGCCACTTTGGTTCAGTTCGCTGGTTAGTTCACCCACCTCCCCCTTGAGGTGTTCCACCAGGAGCTGATGGAAGGTTTTGCAGCCTATGGCTCCAACCCAATATTGCAACTTATGGTCCCAAATGGGGCCACACGCCTCGGTGGGCCTCAGGCGTATGCTACATTAAGCCCTGAATAAACAAAATTTCCCCATCAATACCCCTCACGCTGTTATCCCCTCTTCCCCTGACCATCCGTTCTGGGACCATGTCAAGGGCAGACGGACAATCTGTCCATCATGTTTTAAGTTGGACAACTCAAAATGCATAAGACCATTCCTAGCTGCTTCTGAAAGTGCTGATTTTTTGTCCGCCAGCCTCCAATCCACTGCCCACCCCATGCCAGATTCAGTATGGGTATGATCCTATCTCCCCCTCCCCCAAAGCCTGATGCTTCAGCTGCACCTGCAGCCAACAATCAGCCTCCTCCTGGATCCAGTGCCACAAATTCTCCCTCCAATCAAGCACCTGTTTGGACCCCAGTATGATCCCATACTTCCTCCAAAAAATCAACCAAACTCAACCATACGCCAATCCCCCAATTCAATATAACCAGAACCCATGGGAATTATTGGTTGAAATTGACGAATCAGGTAATCTCATTGAAAAACCATCTCTTCAAATCAAGTGGTTATGTAATGCAGAATGGGACGCCAAATTCCCCCCTCAATTATATTCCACACAAATAAATGCTGAATCATTCTACAGTGACCATCAGCTTGCAGTAGAAGCAGCTGACACACCAGATTGTCATCCCCTCCGCAAAGCTGCCACCAAATCAGTGGCGATTCTCACAGGAGGTATTACACCTCCTGTTATCCCCATAAATCTCACTCTAAAAAGTAAGATTATTATAAACAATTACACAAAAATGTCAACAACGATATACAGAACGTGGTAACTGAAGCATGTAATCTAAAAGCTAAGATTAGCCAAACCGCTATTGCTATGGTTTTTTAAACTACAAGACGCCCACATTAAAGCTGAAAAAGCTTTAGCTGAATATTACTGCCTTTTTTATAGTTGGCAATCTTTTTGGAAATACTAATCATTAGTGATATGGAACCACATGCCGCTGATGCCCTGACGCCCTTGCTATCTGCCTTGACATGTACCCTACTCCAGGATGAGGAAGCTGCTGCCAAAGATGAGCCCCCTAATCCCCCCTCCCCTTCCGCCATGGAGAAATAAGTCTCCTCTGCCCACTTGGTTGTTTTGTTTGATTTGTTTCATTCAATCCACTCATTTGGGCGTTTTGTTTGAATCAATTAATTACGTTATTTTTAGTTTTAGTTTTTAGTTTAGTAATGTCCATCCCATGGTCAGCTTACCTTGGTTAAATAAAAGATTATAGAGCCATTTATAGCATTCTGCAAGGTCTTTATGTATGAAAGTCTAAAATGGCAACTATACTTTATGTATAGCTTATCAGAAATATCTTTCTGGTCAAGTTAGATAGTTCATTATGAAGACTTTAAACATCATTTTATTGCCCTTTTTAAAATCCTATTATTATGCTTTATCACGATTTCAGAATGAATATACTCATTGCCAAGGGCACACTTTGCTTATGGATTGCTTATTTTGGTAAGATGAGTTTTTTGCATAGGCTATTAGGGCCCTAACCATTAGACTCACATGCTGATGAATTTTTCTATTATAAAGGAGATGATTAAGGTGAACTATATATTAGAATCAGCTTCAAGCAGTGGAAGAGTCCATATAGCAACTAAACTTTAGTTTTTTAACTCATAAGTTAATTTATTTCCATTAAAAATTAATTTACTTTCTAATGATGGTTAGAGTTAGAAAAAAGTATCTGTTTACATCATAGATTTAGTGTTATTTCCAAAAATGGCCACAGTATGCAACTATGAAATAATAATTAACTAATTATAGATTTCTTGTTGAGGTTATGGTGAAGTGCTTATCAAAAATAATATAATTTGTTTTGGTTAAATTTCATATTCCTTACATTTACTTATTTTGAGATATATTGTGTTTTTTTAAATATCATTTTCTATTTTCAAACCCTTATAACTTTGGTTTGAAAAAAGATAAAGCAAAAAATCACACAATTTATCGTTCAATGGGTCATTTGATTGTTACCTAATAAATCGCCTTTAATCTATCACCTCATAGTAGTTTTAAAGTTCACTCCATAATATAGCTATCTTTGACATTATAGTTCTAACTTTCTTCAAGTTTTTTTATTCTAGAAGAGTTGGGTTCTAATTTAGCAATACAAGGCTGAGATCAGGTGTAAACAAGTGCAGAGTACTTTTGCATTATTACATGATACCATTGTATGTACTGATTTTAGGGACAAAGCTGGCGTGAGGAGGAAAATAGACAAAGCTGGCAGGTCTTCATGATCTAAAGCATACCCTGTACCAACGCTGGGTAAGGGCAAGATAAGCCCAAGTTGGTCTTGGGAGTGCGCATGATGATCAGATGGGCGTCACATACATGGCATTAAAACGCACCAGCTTTGTGATGAATAGTGACGTTTTGTTACAGTTGTTAAGGATGGTTAGACTGGAAGGGTAATTCCTGATTTAACTCTGTGCAGGCTTTGTTTGATTCAAGTTCAAGTCCTGTACTGGCTAAATAAATCTCAGTGTGGTATATTTCTCCTAAGGTCAGCTTACCTTGAATACTTTTTTCCTGCAGTTTTTTTTGGAGAATGGGGTTTCAAGACTCATTTAATTTATAATAGTTTTTTATTTATGGGAGGTTAAGCTGCAATTGTTGACTCAAGTTTGTGCTTAGTTGAGCTACAGTACCACAAATAATGGGAATCTGCATTTTTTGGTCCTTTTGAGCTAGTTCTACTCCTGAGGAATGATGATTCTTCCCCTAGTGTTAAGATAGTATTTTCTGAGGGCTAACCTTCTTTGTTTTTCAACTTGTTAAAATAAAACCCCCATTATTTTATGTTTTTCAAGATGGTCCCTTAGGCTGACCTGTGCACAAAAATCCTCAGGAGGCTTCAAATATCATTGGTCACTTCATTTTATCCAAATTATATATATACTCATTTGCCCTTCCTGGGCAAGTCTGGTCCTCTTCAGATAGAAGGCCCAAAAACCCTGGATTCTGACCTGCACTTGGTCTTGGACAACTTTCTGGGGTCAAATCAAGTCTTCGCCAATCATGGTTATCCTGTAGTTTATACTATAATTTACACCCTCACCCAGGGCTTTTGGCGTTAGCCCACCTTGGGGTGCTCTTCCCTGTGTTGTTAGCAGGTTGTTCACAGTTGATGCACTGAGGCATTCCCCACCACCTCTCTGGGAAGGAGAGGGTTACAGACGCTCTCTTTACAGTTATACTAAAACCCTTTCTTGGTGCCATCAGAATTTTCAACAGGTAGAAAGATTTGTTTGTGCATGATAATAACAGATTATAAAAGTTCTTAGCCCACTTAATCTATCCTAGTTCACTAAGCACAAAATGATTTTTAATGCAGTATATTTTATAGAATAACATATAAATCATGATTAAGTAGATGTAACATAGATATTATAGTCTTTGTCATATGTTAGGATTATGTACAAAATATTAATAGTAAAGTAATTTTTATTTAACCAAGGCAAGTTGACCAGGGGAAGGGCATTACCGAGTATGTGTGGAAAACAAAGATATATAAATTTGGGCACCCCAGGGTACTCAGGTTACCCCTGTTGCCAGCGGGACTTCCAGGTATGGGGGGTTGGTGCACTACTCCGAGGGGGTTTCCCCCACTATGGAGCAGGTGTGAAGGAAGGGGTCTGTGCGGAAGAACCAAAGTGGGAACCACGATTCTATGAGCGGCTGTTGCCTTGGCTTAATATATCCATAGAGCCAGGCTTGGAAGCGCTCCAGTAAGTGGACGTGGAGACTGTTAATAACCCATGGATGGTTGGGACTGTGCCCCTGAATGCATCTAAAGCAATGGTGTGGATTGTCCACATTGCAATGGGTATCATTAAGGAGAGGAGGGTAGATGGGATTGGTGACTCAATCTGGAGCGCGAGGAGGCTCTTTTTATTTAACTGAGGTAAGCCGACCAGGGGACAGACATTACTGAATATATGTGAAACTAAGAGAATAACTAAGGAATATAAAAATTGGGCACCCCAGGGAACTCAAGCTACCCCTGTTGCCAGCGGGACTGCCAGGTATGGGGGGGGTTGGTGCACTACTCCGAGGGGTTTCCCTGCTATGGAGCAGGCGTGAAGGAAAGGGTCTGTGTGGAGGAACAAGAGTGGGAACCATGGTTCTATGAGCGCTTTTTGTCTTGGTCTCATATATCCATAGAGCCAGGCTTGGAAGTGCTCTAGTAAGTGGACATGGAATCTGTTAATAAACCCAAGAATGGTTGGGACTGTGCCCCTGAATGCATCTAAAGCAATGGTGTGGATTGTCCACATTGCAATGGGTATCATTAAGGAGAGGAGGGTAGATGGGATTGAAGACTCAATCTGGAGCGCGAGGAGGCTCTTTTTATTTAACTGAGGTAAGCCGACCAGGGGACATACATTACTGAATATATGTGAAACTAAGAGAATAACTAAGAAATATAAAAATTGGGCACCCCAGGGAACTCAAGCTACCCCTGTTGCCAGCGGGACTGCCAGGTATGGGGGGGTTGGTGCACTACTCCGAGGGGGTTTCCCCTGCTATGGAGCAGGTGTGAAGGAAAGGGTCTGTGTGGAGGAACCAGAGTGGGAACCATGGTTCTATGAGCGCTTTTTGTCTTGGTCTCATATATCCATAGAGCCAGGCTTGGAAGTGCTCTAGTAAGTAAACATGGAATTTGTTAATAATCCCAAGAATGGTTGGGACCGTGCCCTTGAACGCATCTAATGCAATTGTGTGTATTGTCCACATTGCAATGGGTATTATTAGGTAGCGTAGGGTAGATGGGATTAGTGACACGATCTGGAGCGCAAAGATACTCTTTGATATCAAGAATTCCTGTTCGTTTTAAATCTTGAGCAGGCGTGCGACTTCCTGCCATATAGCTTTGGTTGAGGGGCATGTTTCTAGGCAGTGATGTAGGGATCCCTCCCCTCCACATACTGCACATGTTTTATGGAGGGAGTTGGAGCGGTCCGCCATCTTATAGGTCCTTCTCAAACAGCGCCAGGCTTTTGCTCTTATCCTTGGTTGTAGGAGTGGAAGTGTGTTATTTTCCACATTGCTTTCTGTGTGGTTAAATCATAAGGAATGTCCAGCATATCTAGGTATTCTATCCTTTCTATGCTTGGGGTTGTTGCGAGAATATCCCTATGGGGGTGGTTTTCTGGGTTTTATAATTTGAATTGGGGGCTGGGTCGTCCCCTTCCCCGTATAGTACCCATGTTCTCTATGGTCCGTCCCATACAGCGGATAGTTCAGAGGATATGTTTGAAATGAGGGGAGGTTCCATGCGGACCTGTTGCAGTAGGGTGCTTGGCAAGGTATGAAAGTAGTCTGGGTGGACTATGTGGGTTGGTTAATTTGAGCGCCTGCGCAAAGTTAGTCCTTGCTGCTCTGGACCAATGTTGTTGCGGGAGGTCTGGAGCAAGGATTTCCTTTATCCAGGTACCTAGGACGTGATTGGCATGGCTCTCAAAATCTATTAGTCCCATGCCTCCGCTTGAGCGTGGGCCAAACAGTGTTTCCATCTGTATAGGAGAGTGAGAGCCAGGCCACAGCCAGCCCTGGATAAGCGCGCGGATTGAAGTTATAAAGGTAGGTGTGAAGGCGATCACGTGAGCTGGGTACCATAGTTTTGGGGTGATGAGCGAGTTAGCAACTGTAACTCACCCTGTTAATCCTGTGGTTCTTCCCTTGAGGGAGGCGAGGTGTTTGGATACCTAATGTAACAGGTTACTTTCCATTGTCTCATTAGCATAACCCCCTGATTCTAGCCAGATTCCAAGGTGTCAGACAGGAGTGGTGGTGGGAGGAGTTGCAGAGGTTAAAATAATTGGGCTTTTTCTACGAGTGTTGGTGTGAGGTTCTGATGTTGTGGCCCAATTGTTTGTGTATTTGCCCAAGAGGATGATTTCTGTCTTCCTTTTGTTGAGCTATGCATTGCTCACCTTGAAGTATTCCTCTAGAGTGTGTTCCAGCTGTCAGGAATCTTCATTGTTTGCTATACCTGCTACGCAGTCATCCGCAAAGGCTAGTATCTTGACTGTTGGTTGTCCTTGTGCAGTTATCCCCATGAGACGTGAGTCAGTTACTCGGGGGAGTGGGTCAAAGCTGAAATAGTATAACAGTGGGCTGAGGGGATCCCCTTGTTTAAGTCCTCTGTGTGGTTTAATCTTAAGTTGCTAGGAATCCAGGGCCGCAAACAGCCATGCTTTCAGATTCTGTTAGGAGCATCGCCCATTTTATGAACCTTGGTGGGAGTTTGAAGGCATGTAGACATTATTTTTAGGTATGGCCAGCTAACATGGTCATACGCCTTTTCCTAATCCAAGAAGACAGGGCACCAGTTGCTTTGGATAGGCAAATGTTTGCAACAGGGTGTATGTTATTCCATATTGAACGCCCTGGTATAAACCCAAACTGGTTGGGTGATAGGACGTCAGATGCAATTGCGCCAAATTAAGCTGCTAGAATTTCTGTTAGAATTTTTGTGTCAGTGTTGGAGAGTGCAATTGGGCGCCAGTTGGCCAGGTCCAACTTGTCACCCTTTTTATACAAGGTTATAACGTAGGATTCATGGCCTCCTGGTAATAGGCGTGTTTCCAACAAACTCTGGTTCATTGACGCCAATAGTTGGGGGCGATTTGTTGAAAATAATTTTTGTAAAATTTGTAGGGTATCCCATCAGTCCCTAGGCATTTCCTACGTGGTGCACCGCGAATTGTTTCCCAAAGCTCCTCCCGTGTGATAAGGGATAGTATATTGTAATTTGGAGGTGTTCTTTGTATCTTGGCAGTTTGAATAAATTCTTTAATTTTTGTGGAACTGTTGGCATATCGCGATATACTTAAGTGTAATAGCGATGTACTTCCGCCTTGACCTCCTCAGGGTAAGTTGCCATGGTGTCGTTGGTCTTGCAGACCTGTGTGCACATGGGCTGGTTTCCACAGGAGTGGAATTGGCGGAAAAAGTATGTTGAACAGGTTTCGCCTTCCTTTATGAACTTACCTTTGTTCAATACTTTAATTCTGTGTTGGTGTTCAAAGATGAGATTGTTTAGTTGGGCTGAAATTTCTGCCCATTTGCATCCCCAATTAGGGCTATAGCCAGATCTTGGAGTATTTATTTCCAGGCCGTTTAGTGCTGCCAAGGTACTCTTGATTGTGGCTGTGTCTGCGGTGTACTTGCGTGATGCAATATGTCAGGTTTTGTTGATTAAATCTTTTTTGAAATTTTCCCATGTTCCGATGGGATCTGAAGTGAATGGGGGTGTGAATTCTGGGTTTGTAGCCTTGTTTTCAACCCAGTCAGATATCTCAGGCAATTTTATATTTTCTGGGTGAAGCTTTATCCAAGGTCACACCTGTGTGTGAGATTGGGTTGGCGCTAACTGCACCATAACTAATTGGTAATCAGAAAAATTGATCTTTTTTGTTGTAAATTTGGAGATTCTTGAGTGGTGGGATTGTGGGATAAGGATGTGGTCAATACGACTCATCAATATGAGCAGTCCCTCACGTATGTTGGGTCTTGTCATATGGGGAAAGATTGGTGAATTGGGGGGAAGAGCATACTATAAGCCAAGAGATGCCTTCATTGTGTGATATTCAATGTGTCCAGGTGGGTATCCCCTGGGATTAGGCCATCAATCTGTATTGGGGGTTATCCCAGCAGTTGAAATCGCCTAACATGATGATATCTAGTGGGAGGGTGAGAGTAGAAACTTTTTCAAAAAAAATTTTCTTTCAGTTGCAGTGCACAATGCATAGATACATGCTAACGAAATTATTTCATCTTGGCATGTGATTGTTGCTACCAGGACTTGACCGTGCAAGTGTGATGATGAATTTGTAATTTTAGATTTTTTGTTGTTTTGGACTATCACCCCACAGTGAGACGTCCATACAGATTGTGATGGTGCGACCCTGGTTGACCAGGATTCTTCTTCCCCTTGTAGGCAGTGAGTTTCTTGGATGGCCAAGATGTCTACAAGAGGTTTTCGCAAGAATGTCAGCTTTTTTGCTTGGGACGTATGAGCCCTGACTCCCGCAATATTTAACGTCCCTATTGACACTGAGGTGCCCGCGGCGCCTCAGGAGCGGTTGGGAGGACCCTCTAGTCCTATCCCACCGCAGCTCATTTTGGCCATGCTCCGCGTCTGTACTCCAACTCTTTTACTGCATTGTTGGTTCCCTTGATCTGACCCAATGATTCAAGGGAACTGCAGTTTTTTGCATTTGTGTCAACTTTTCCTGCACAGGTCTCATGTTGATTTGATGCGAGTTGTTGATTGGATTTTATATTTTTGAGGTTCAACTTTGTTGCATTGTGCACCGCATTTTCACCGAAATTGCGGTTGCATTGTTCCTCAGTATGTGTATGACTGATGACGCTTTGTGGCTCAGTCTGGTTACTGTGAAAATTTTCAACCTGGGCATATTGTTCTGATTGGTTGGTTTGGTGAATATCTGAAATATCCTCCTGAATTTGTCCGTGGTTAATGGCGGATTCCGCGTGTGCTGCCGCTTCAGCCGCTGCTCTCTTGCGGGATTTTTGTGCTGCTTTATGCTGTTTACTTATAACTGGGTCCATGATGGAGTATAGTACATCTTCACCCCAGCGGAATGGGTGGTGGCCATCATTCATTTTGGCGAAGTTTTCATTATCTTCATCCATAGCTTCTTAACAAAAATCATTTTTCATTTAGCCCTCTTTTACAGGGCATGTATGTTCCTTGTGGCCCAGTGAGCCACAGTGGTTGCAAATGGGTGGTGCGCGTTCTGGTGTAACTCAGAATGCAGCTGAATGGCCCCCATCTGCAATGTGAAATTCTGCTGCGTGGGGAATTCTAGATAAATCCTCTTCCACTTCTGGTCAGGGGTTAATTACAGCGATAGCTTTGACCATGCACAGGTCGGGCATTAAGCGAAATTGCTGTAATTCAAGTTGTTGGATTTCTCCATAGGCCACAAGACCTTTGCAGAGCTCCTCCTCGATTACCTTATGAGGAAGATTAGTGGGGAGTGAGTCAAAGGAGATGAACAAAGTTTTTGCTTTGTTCCATCTGGTGCATGCGGTGCGCACAATTTTTTTGCCTTATGGAGGGAAATTTCCACGCAGATTTTTGCTGCAGCATCGGCTTCATTGGCTGTTTTGAAACCAATATCGATCCAGCCACAGCCCATGTTGTTGGTGGCTACATACACCGCGTGAGGGAAAAGCGAGGGCTGTGCCTCACATGTTTTCTCCCACAGGGTCGGTGACTCATCCCCAAGGAAGAGTCTGATCTCATGTTCCACCTTTGACAAAGGTTGGTTGAATTGAATGTACATGTATTGCGCGTGCTTTACAGTAATTACCATAAACCCAGATGGTGTCTGAGTTTGCGATTTTTTACAGCTTGGGTTCCTGGTCCCCCTCCAGGGCGTTTCTTGCCCTTAGTTGCACCGTTAAGCGCATCGCTTGCTGCAACGCTCGCCCATAAAATATTTTTGTTATTAAAGTCGCCCATCTTTCCTGTGTGTGATTATCCAAATTTGCTGTTTGAATCAAATCGTAGTAACTAAAGTGATTGTTATGAGAAAGAAAAGCACGCGCGAGGAGGCTCTTTGTTATAGAAAATTCCTGCTCGTTTTGGATCTTAAGCAGGCGCGTGACTTCCTGCCATATGGCTTTGGTTGGGGGGCATGTTTCTAGGCGGTGATGTAGGGAACCCTCCTCCACATACTGCGCAGGTTGTGTGGAGGGAATTGGAGCGGTCCGCCATCCTATAGGTCCTTTTCAGACAGCGCCAGGCGTTGGCTCTTACCCTTGGCTGTAGGAGTGGGTGGTGCATCATTCTTCACACTGTCTTCTATGTGGTTAAGTCATAAAAGATTTTTAACGCATCTAGGTATTTGATTCTAGCAATGGTTGGGTTCATAGCAAGCATGTCCCTCTGGGGGTGGTTTTCTGGATTTCTTAATTTAAAGTGGGGGCTGGGTCGTCCCCTTCCCTACACAGTGCCAGTGTTCTCTACAGTCCATCCCATGTGGCGGATGGTTTGGAGGATGTGTTTGAAGTGAGGGGGGTTCCATGCGGGCCCATTGCAGTAGGATGTTTAGTAAGGTATGATAGTAGTCTGGGTGGACTATGTGGGTTGGTTAATTTGAGCGCCTGTGCGAAGTTAGTCCTCGCTGCCCTGGACCAGTGTTGTTGCAGGAGGTCTGGGGCAAAGAATTCTTTTATCCAGGTACCCAGGATGCGGTTGGCGTGGCTCTCAAAATCTATTATTCCCATGCCTCCACTTGAACGTGGGCCAAAGAGTGTTTCCGTCCGTATGGGGGGATGGGATCCAGGCCACAGCCAGCCTTGGATTAGCGCGCGAATTGAAGTTATGAAGGCGGGTGAGAAGGCGATCGCGTGGCAGGGTACCATAGTATTGGGAGAATGAGTGAGTTAATAACTGTTACTCGCCCCATTAGTCCTGGGGATCTTCCCTTGAGTGAGGCGACGCGGTTGGATACCTGCTGTAGTAGGTTGCTTTCCATTGTCTCATTGGCATATACCCCTGTTTCCAGCCATATCCCAAGGTGGTGGACAGGAGTGGTGGTGGGAGGTGATTCAAAAGGTAAGATGAGTGGGTTTTTCCTTTGTATGGGGGTATGAGGTTCTGGTGTTGTAGCCCAGTTGTTAATGTACTTGCTTATTCGAATGATTTCTGTTTTCCTTTTGTTGAGCAATGCGTTGATCACCCTGGGGTATTTCTCTAGGGTGCGTTCCAGCTATTGGGCATCATTGTTGTTAGCTATACCTGCCACGCAGTCATCCATGAAGGCCATTATCTTGACTGTTGGCTGGCCTTGTGCAGTTATGCCCATGAGGCGTGAGTCAGTTACTTGGAGGAGCGGGTCAAAGCTGAAATTGTATAGCAGTGGGCTGAGGAGGTCCCCTTGTTTGAGCCCTCTGTGTGGTGTGATATTGTTAGTTAGGAATCCAGGGCCGCATACAGCCATGGTTACAGATTCTGTAAGGAGCATCGCCCAGTTTATGAATCTGGGTGAGAGTTCAAAAGCGTGTGGGCATTCCTTTAGGTATGGCAACTAACGTGCTCATATGCCTTTTCCTGGTCTAAGAAGACCAGGGCTCCAGTTTCTTTGGAAGGATATATGTTTGCAACAGGGTGTATGTTGTTCCAGATTGTGCGCCCTGGTATAAACCCAAACTGGTTGGGTGACAGGATGTGAGAGGCAATTGCGCCTAATCTGGCTGCTAAAATTTTTTTTAGAATTTTTGTGTCAGTATTAGAGAGTGCGATTGGACGCCAGTTGGCCAGGTCCAATTTGTCACCCTTTTTATACAAGGTTATAATGTAGGATTCATGGCCTCCTGGTAGTAGGCGTGTTTCCAGCAAGCACTGGTTCATAGACGTCAATAGGAGGTAGGCAATTTCCTGAAAATATTTTTTTAAAATTTGTAGGGTATCCCATCAGGCCCTGGGCATTTCCTACGTGGTGCGCCGCGGATTGTGTCCCAAAGCTCCTCCCGTGTAATTAGATTTAGAATATGTAGTTTGGCGGTGTGCTTTGTATTTTGGAAGTTTGTATAAATTTTGTAATTTTTTGTGGGTCTGAGGGCATATCATGGTATATTTTGGTGTAATAGCGGTGTACTTCCGCCTTGACATCCTCAGGGTCAGTTGCCACAGTGCCTTCAGTCTTGTGGACCTGTGTGAATGTGAGCTGGTTGCCATGGGAGTGGAATTGGTGGAAGAAATATGTCAAAAATGTTTCGCCTTCCTTTATGAACTTACCTTTGTTCAATACTTTGATTCTGTGTTGGTGCTCGAAGATGAGGGTGTTTAGTTGGGCGGATATTTCCGCCCATTTGCATCCCTAGTTGGGACTATAACTGAATCTCAGGGTGTTAAGCTTGAGGTGGTCCATTTCTGCCAAAGTACACCTGATTGTGGCTGTATCAGCGGTGTACTTACATGATGCGAGATGTCAGGTTTTGTTGATTAGTTCCTTTTTGAAATTTGCCCATGTTAAAATGGGATCCGATGTGAATGGGGCTGTAAATTTTTGTTCATGGCCTTGTGTTCAACCCAGTCATATATTTCAGATAAATTTATGTTTTCTGGGTGTAGCTTTCTCCAGGGCGACACCTGTGCATGGGTTTGGGTTGGTGATAACTGCACCAAAACAAGTCGGTGGTCAGAGAAATTGACTTTTTTGTTGTAAATTTGGAAATTCTTGATTGTTGGGTTTACGGAATGAGGATGTGATTGATGCAGCTCATTGATATGAGCGCTCCCTCACATATGTTGGGCCATGTCATGTGGGGAAGGAGTGGTGATCCAGGGGGAAGGGCATCCTGTAGGCCAAGGGATGCCTTCATTGTGTGGAATTCAATGTGTCCCGGTGGGTATCCCCTGGGGTTTGGCCATCAGTCCATGTTGGGGTTATCCCAGCAGTTAAAGTCACCCAACAGGATGGTATCTGGTGGGAGGGTGAGTGTTGGAATGGTTTCAAGAAATTGTTTTCTCTCAGCTGCGGTGCACAGTGAATAGATGCATGCTATTAAGATTGTTTCCCCTTGGCATTTGATTGTTGCTACCAGGACGCGGCCATGAAGGTATGATGAGTAGTTTGTAGTTTTTTAATTTTTGTTATTTTGGATGATCACCTCAAAGTGAGACGTCCATACCAATTGTGATGGTGAGACCCTGTATGACCAGGATCCTTCCTCCCCTTGTAGACAGTGGGTTTCTTGGATGGCCAAAATGTCTACAAGGGGTTTTCACAGGAAGTCCAGATTTTTGGCTTGGGACTTTTGAGCCCTGGCTCCCGCGATTTTTAGCATCTCTATTGACACTGTAGTGCCCGCAGCGCCTCAGGAGCAGTTGGGAGGGCCCTCTGGCCCTAACCCACCACAGCTCATTTTGGCCATGCACCGCATCTGTAATCCAACTCTCTCAGTGATAATGTCAGTTCCCTTGATCTGACTCGATTTTTTGCGGGTTATGGTTTTTTAAGTTTGCATTATCTTTTCCCGCATGTATCTCACGATGGTTCAATGTGGGGTGCTGATTGGGTTCTGTAATTTTGAGGTTTGAATTTGGAGAATTGTGCACTGCATTTTCGCCCATATTGCGGCTGAATTGTTCCCCAAAGTGTGCATGATTGATGTCACTTGGTGACTCAGTTGTGTTGCTGTGAAAATTTTCAACCTGGGCATGTTGTTCTGATTGATTGGCTCAGTGTATATCCGAAATATCCTCTTGAATTTGTCTGGGGTTGATGGATGATTCCACATGCGCTGCCGCCTCAGCCACTGCCTGCTTGCGGGCTTTTTGTGCCACTTTGTGTTGTTTATGTGTAACTGGGTCCACAATGGAGTAAAGTCCATCTTCACCCCAGCGTTATGGGTGGTGGTCATCAGTCATTCTGGTGAAGTTTTCGTTACTTTCATCCAAGGCTTCCTCACAGTAGCCTGCATCCATTAAGCCCTCCTTCATGGGGCATGCGTGTTCCTTGTGTCCCAATGAACTGCAGTGGTTGCATATAGGCGGTACGCGTTCCAGTGTAACTCAGAATGCGGATGACTGTCCCCCATCTAAAAAGTGAAACTCTGCTGTGTGGGGGATTCTTGATAATTCATTACCACTTTGGGGAATGGGTTGATCACGGCGATAGCTTTGCCTGTGCACAGGGTTGGCATCAGGCTAAATCGTTGTAATTTGAGTTGCATAATTTCTCCATAGGATATGAGCCCTTTGCGGAGCTCCTCCTCGATTACCTTACAAGGAAGGTTGGTAGGGAGCGAGTCAAAGGAGATGAACAAAGTTTTTGCTTTGTTCCATCTGGTGCGCACAGTGTGCTATAATTTTGCCCTTAGGAAGGGCAATTTTGACGCAGACTTTTGCTGCGGCATTGGCTTCATCAGCTGTTTTGAAACCAATATTGATCTAGCCTCAGCCCATGTTGTTGGTTGTGACATATACTATGTGGGGGAAAAGGGAGGGCTGTGCCTCATGTTTTCTCCCACAGGGTTGGGGACTTATCCCCAAGGAAGAGTTGGAGCCCATGTTCCACCTTTTAAAGGGGTTGGTTACATTGGATATACATGTATTGATCCTATTTTATAGTATATACCATGAACCCAGATAGTTTCTGAGTTTGTGGTTTCTTGGCGGCTTGGGTTCCTGGTCCCCCTCCAGGGCGTTTCTTGCCCTTGGGTGCACCATTTTGCGCACCTCTTGATGCGACGCTCGCCCAGGTTGTATTAGGTTTATTATTAAAATCGCCCATCTCTCCTGTGTGATTATCAAAAGATTGCTGTTTGAATCAAATTGTAGTAACTAAAGTGATTGTTATGGGAAAGAAAAGCCTCAATAGTAAAGTACTTTTAAGTTGGTTTAACTTAGAACAGATATACAGAAAGATAAACAATATATAATATTAAATGATTTTTTATTTACTAGAAACTACACTTGGTATAGTATAGTATAATAGTACTATATACTATTTCTATTCCCAATGTTGCATTTTGTTGTATGACCAACCATAGGATATTGACTTTAGTTATAATACTCCTTACAACCTATAGACCTCACCTTTACCCTCTCCCCAATATATCTGTATTTTGCGCAGATCAATTCCCATTTGTCCACCAACATATTTTACTAAAATTTTATGCCCAAACTAAGCATCTATTAGATCGCCATACCCTTGTCCCAATTATCTGTGTATGGAAGATTGATTCCTATCAAACCACCATCTGATAGTTTTTAGTATCTTTGCCTTCCCAAAGTCAAGCATTTATCATTTTATTTTATGATCCTAATTTCTGACTGATCAGTTACTATCTGCTCATCAACTAAATGGCCTATTACCCAAAAATTCTATTCTTGTCAGTTGAATTTAACAAGATGATCAGCTGGATCTTCCCCAAATGTCTCTGTCAATCAAAACCCTAAACATGCTACATACGTTCAACAGATGATTGCCAATATGCACTCAATGTTAAACAGACCACCTCAAGAAATGCCCAATGTTGAGTAGATAACTCAGTCTCATCAGACGTTTTTAAACAACAGCTCAACAGCAGACCGTTAATGGGTAACGCTAGATTATTTGGGACCTACAGGGATGACTGATTTACTAGAGAGGCCAGTGTATAAATTTGTTGGCCTTGTATTGGAAAAGGGAAGAATGCGGCAACACACTCTGGTATTGGCTTTTTTAAAGGAAAGTGGACTCCTTTTACAATGGACTCATCACTGCTGAAAAAGTACTTCCAAAGATACAGAAGATTTGGAGGACCTATTTAATATGAGCTTATTTTTGTATTAAGCTTTACATTAGTTAGTATACCATCTTCAAACAGTTATACCTATTTTAGTGCAAATACATGTGCCAATCTTGCAGTTGTAATTTATATATGCAACATTCCACAATGTTCCTCATGAGGAGTTTATAACTTTCTCCACATACTTTATGTCTCTAGAATCTATGGTATTACTTGTTATGGAGTCAAATAATATGAGAACAAAAACGCTTCCATATGTCATCATATGCCTTTATACTTTGAGATGCTTTATTTGTATATTTCTCAAAGGCCACTCTTAACTTCTCCTGAGTGTTGGACTGGTGAAAAAGTTCCTCGTTGGAGACTCTTAATAGGATTACAATACGGTATAGAGTGGGATGTATGAATTGCATAAATTAACTGGATAGATTTTCACTTGCACTGTATGTCTCTGGGAGAACTTATATTCATATAGGTTCCTGAGAGTCATGTACACAATGGATGTCATTTCATGGGTGGCTCTTTATCCTGAGAAAATAACTTAAAATTAAATCTTAAACTTCTTCATTGGAAATTCATGTTAATAACAAGATTTGGAAACCTCCATTGGACTTTCTTTAACTTCTTTAAGTGTGTCCAATGGCATACTTCCTATAAGACCTCTGGAGCCATATACTAAGTTGTATAGGTTTAGCATACCTTCCATACAAAGAAGGTTTCCAAACCAAAGGCTTTTCACTTGTGCAATTATCTGATCTAGAGATACCCAAGGTGATAGATGGGTACCAGCGGTCCATTCCTGCTTGTTTCTCCCGCCTTAAGGTCATCCCAGGACCAAATTAAATCAATTTGGAACTGCATATTAATTAGTGCAAAAAAATTCTAAATTCTGCTGTGATCTAAGAAGCGTTTATCATATTAAGGCTATGGCTGTAAAAGCCCGTCCCATTTATAAGGCTCTAAGTGGTGGCCTTGTCATTGGTAAAAACCTGTCACCTGGGATAAGCCCAGTTGAAAATATTTATTCATAATTTTCCCAGATTGAGATGTTCTAAGGAAAAGAGTGCATAATGTGGGGTGATAGTTTCAAAGCTTTATGAGGCGAATCAAAAACCTGGTTAATCAAATCTCAAAGTCAATCATTTGAGTGGTAAAACGACCTAATTGAGGACAGTGTAAGTGCGTTCCACACCCTGGGAACCCATGACCCCATAAGTCTGCCTTCCCTCATAGTATAATCCCCAAAAATCTTCATTATAAAGTCTGGTAAATTATTTTAATTATACTATAGTGAATTTAATATAAACTATAAAGTTTTTCCTTAATATTTCATTATAAATTAAATGGTAAATGAGAGGAAATTACCTGAGCTGTACCCTTTACAACCTTTCCATCAACGCGCCTACCCACAGCCCTTAGAGCAAGCGGTGGTTTGTGGTCTGTGGCGGCTTTTGTGGATCTTTTTTTACCCACAAAGGAAGTTAGATCATTCCTTGGCACGTTAAATTCCTAACATTATAACCCAAACTAATAATACAGCGGTGAAGTAATAGGTTCAACTCCTGCTTTAAACGACACTACCTTTCAAGGTTACTAATTCTCATAAAAATATTTCACTTGTTGCTCACGTATTAATCTTGTTAGCGCCATAGGCAAGTTATTGCTACCCTGCGTGGCACATCTCTTGTTTCCTCTTTGTTTTACTCACTTGGATTTAAGGTTCCAAAGGTTAATTTATTCCCTAGTATTCTCACGTTAGGACACTAGCATGTCTTATAATCTGATAGCATTGAGAAGAAGCTGGAATAGTAGTGAGTACCACTGAGTTTGTGAAGAACTTTGCGCTATTGACCATTGTACAAGGTGCTCTACAACTGCATAAATTGTCATTTAGTATAAGGTTTGGAGTGAGTTACTCACAACGCGAAACTAGGATACCATGCTGAGGCCTACTCTACCCCTACTCAGGGTGTTGGAGTAGCTATTTTGGTTAATATGGGCTAGTCTAACTCTGGAAACTCCCCTAAACCGCGATATTTTACTATGATCTCTTAGAAAGGTAGCAAAATCCATAAATCCTGATTTAAGCTATCAATTCCTACATCGTCTCCCTTGTCCATCAAGTGGAAGAGAAGCATCGTGTAGATCCAGTTTATGGGGATCTTTGAAAGTTGCACCCTTATCAGACCCTGACAGTCCTGAGTATGCAGCTTTATATTATGCTGAGGATGTAGCCATGCCCACTTAGGTTTTCACCAGATACCCTAAGATTCAAAAAAATACTCCATGATTATTCATTCTGATTCAAGCTCATGTTCCCTTGATAAGTTTTTAATCTGATCATGCTTACTTTCTGTTTACAGTTCAGATTTCATTAAGGCAAGATATGATGACAGTAATTATTTGGTAGACACTGGAGTCACAAGATTATACGTTAACATTATGATGGTTCAAGTTTTAAATCTTATTGTTACCTATGGATACTCAGTAGTAAAGAATATTGGAACCCTATGCTCACATTCCCTTTATATACATCCCTTCAGATTTTTCCCATAAGTATGAATGTGCGCCCACTTTTC